>JAHHZJ010001290.1:0-89158 GCA_021437245.1 Aegilops speltoides
CAAGCATAAAACCTTCATGTGCTTTGGTGCAAATTTAGAGTTGTGGTGAGGATCTCTAATCCAACATTTAGCACGAAGACTTTGAAATAACTCACATTGGGTTTCTTGTCGGTGAGAAGTTCATATCGATCTTCTTGAAGAATTTGTGAAGATATACTCTGTTGATGATGTGGCGGCGGTATCAATTGCATCAATCCAAAAGCGCTGAGGCGTTTTGTATTCATCAAGCATAGTGCGAGCCATCTCAACAAGAGTTACGTTCTTGCGCTCCACGCGCCATTTCTTTGAGGAGTATAAGGCAGATAATTCATGAGTAATACCAAGTTCATCAAGATAGGCATCAAGACCGAATTCTTGAACTTCGGTTCCATTGTCACTCTTGATATGCTTGATCTTCACACCAAAGTTGGTTGAAGCCCTCGAGGAAAATCGTTTGAAGACTTCACTGCACTTCATGTTTGTAAGTAACAATGTGTACCCATGTATATCGAGAATAATCATCAACAATGACAAAACCATATAGAGATGCATCATTAGTATTTGCTGAATAATGATTAGGTCGAAGAGGTCCATGTGAAGCAATTGAATGGGCGAGTAGTGGTCATGATAGTCTTATTTGGATGCTTGGCCTTGGTCATTTTCGGCTTCACATGCTCGCATAAGTGATCCTTGAGGAATTTGACATTCTCAATGCCAATGACATGCTTCTTCTTCATAGCGTGTTCAAATTCCTCATGCATGACCAAGTCGTCGATGCCATAGCCAGATATACGAAGGCCTTTGCAAGTAGACACATGGCTGGTTGTGGTCTGTAGAAAATCAACAATATCTGAGATCTCCTCTCCTAAAGCCTTGAAGACTTTGGAATTGTCGACTTCCATAATCACAACACAATGATATTTGCCAAAGACAACAACCATATCAAGATCACAAAGCATTGAGGGTGACATGAGATTGTATCCTAAGGATTCAACAAGCATGACTTTGTCCATGTGCTTATCCTTAGAATAACAACCTTACAAGACCCAATACGACTTTTGCCTTTGTCGGCAAATATGATATGCTTGAGGTGGCGGTGATAAAGGCATCCATCAATAGATTCTTGTCACGGTCATGTGATTTGTACATCCACTATCGAGGACCCATTCGGTGGTTTTGGGTTGATCATCCTGCGGATGAATTAGTGTAACTTACAATCTCATATGCTTCATCGGTGAAGAATATGATATCAAGTTCATCGGATGAATTTCATCAAGCGATAGCAGAGATATAGCGATATGAGGGCGTGTGAAATGAAAGTTCATTTCATCATGATTCGCTGCGTCCTTCGAACATTTTGTCGGTCCCTGCAAATTCTTGAGACGTTAGAGCACGTCTGGAGACTGACCCTAGAAGAGATTAGTTCTTTTCTTCACCACCCACATCACGGAGGGTGGCAAAAGTTCATCATCCTGCGAGCACCATGTGAGAAAGGTGGCAAAGATGCCAAACCATTTAAGCAGCATTGGAGGGGTTAGGGTAAGCATATGAATAAGCGAGTAATTCTTGAGGACTTATGAACATAATGGTTTGAAGAATAATGCACATATTCATAGCCCTTAGCTTTACCTGCGAGGCAGATTTGTTAGCATGATAATAATCATATGAGGACTTTGATCCAGTTGAGAATTTGATCCTCGTGAAGAATTTGGTCCATATGAGGATTTGGATCCATATGAAGAGTTTGGTCCATATGAAGAATTTGATCTGGGGTTCTGTTCTTCACGGTGGTGTCATGAGGACATTCACGAAGACTTTCAACACGACTTTTGGGAACCAGATTTTCTTCATAGGGAACCGTTCTGCGATTAGTGCCAACATATCTAGCAAATACTTCACCATTCGATTTTGAACAGTTTATAGTTGGAGTCAAATGACTCATCGAGAAGAATGAGGAGATTCACATGTAAAGCGGATAAGTTAGATGGATCAGCTGGAGGTCCCTTTGCGACAACCCATGAGGTTTTGGGATCTTGCTCGGGTTTCCAATATGTTCCATCGGCATTGAGTTTCCTCTCAAAGGCAATACCCTCTTTCCTAGGGTTTACATTGAGGATCGCTTTTGAGCACATCACAAAGTGTCGATGCCCTTTGAGGCTTTTGTACATACTGTCATGTACAATTCCTTCAACCTGCATTGTCGATGATACTAGCAAAGTCCTCGGATGAGAATTAGTGATAGTAGAGGCGGATGAAGAATTTGTAACATTTGAAGCATTTGAACATTGGTGAAGAATTAGCGATTCACGTTCAATGCACTTTAAGCATGGAGGAACAAATTCTTCACGAGAAGTGCTGATTTGTTGAGCTAGTAATGAATCGCGCTCCTTACGAAGATCTTCATAACATACTCTTAGCTTTTCAAGATCGCCTTTCTTTGAATAGCTTCAAGAAAGCTTCTCATTGTCTTGCTTTTCTTGAAGAAATTCATAAGAAAGTTTCTCATGATCGGACAAGAGAGTTATGATGACCTTGAAGGTTATCATACTTAGGTGAAGTCTCTGAAGATTTTCGGTCGGGGCTTTAGTGCGATCCATTTCTTCACCCAACATATCATCACTTTTATCTAGCATGTTTGAACCTTTTCAAGAGCCGTTGTTGTTTCACAGCAATTTTAGCAAGTTTAGAGTAGCTAGGCTTAAGATCCTCATCGATTCATTTTCACTAGAATCGGAGGAGTTGTATTTGAGTACCTTAGCTGCTTTTGCCATGAAGCAATAGGTGGGGCGTAGCCATCATTATCTTCATCGAGGCTTGTTGGTGGAATCAGTTTCTTGATGTTGAAGATGGACTTCTTGTGAAAGCGATGCAACAGCAGACTTCGCACACGGACTTCAGTTCTTGGACTCCTCCTCTTCATCATTTTCCTCGATTGACGAGTCCATTTCCTTGCCAATGAATGCGAGCTTTCTTGGAGCTGCCCTTCTTGTGAGATGAAGACTTTGATGGTTTTGAAGATGAAGATTTTGATGATTTCTTCTTCTTCTTCATTTCATCGAGCTGTAGTCCTTGTATTTCTTCTTCTTCATTTCCTTTTCCCACGAGGACAATCTTGAATATAGTGACCAGGCTTCTTGCATTTGTGGCAAAGTCTTCTCTTGTAGTCCTTTGGATGAAGAATCACTTCCCCTTGAGGTTTTCCAACGACCACGTCTTGTGAATTTCGGAATTTCTTCACAAGGAGAGCTAGATCTGGCTCGATTCTTGAGGATCACCAAGGCTACTACCGAATCCTCACATTGAGTCGAGACACAACCTTGGCCTTGAGGCACGTGGTTTGCCATAGTTTGAGCCATAGAGATCTCTCTTTTGACAAAATTTGGAACTTCGTGAGTGTTAAGCCTTTCGAGGATATCGGCGGGATCAAGTGACTTGTAGTCGACGCGCTCTTGTATCATCGGTCCCGAGTATCAAATGAGGAATCAAGCGATCTTAGCGGTTTCTTCACCACTTCATGGTCGATGATGTCGATGGCACCGAGGGCTTGAAGCTCATTTGAGATGTCGGTGAAAGCGATCGAAGGTTTGTTGAACATTTTAGTTGTCGAGTCTTTTGAAGCGGTTGAAGAGATTCGAAGAACATCAACTCGAGAATCCGCTGAGTTGAGACTCCTTCATTTACTTTGGATAGCCTATCCCGGATAAACTTGGCGGTTTCAAAGCACTCACTCTTCCATCTTGTCCTTTGCTCGGATGGCCCACGGATGATATTCTTAAGCGAGAGTCGAGTTGTTTGAATCTCTTCACGTCGATGGCGGTCGGTGTTTGATGTGGTGGGGACACCATTTTCCACAACATACGAAGATCATTATCAATTGCCTCAAGATGCATCGCATCTTGTTCTTCGATAAGGATAGTCCGTTCCATCAAGGTAGGACACCCGGCCGAGACCTTGATCATACTGCGGTCGACATAACTAGAACTCGGTGGTTAAACCAAAATCACACGAACAAAGTACCTTGCTCGATACCAATTGAAAGTGTGTTATATCGACTAGAGGGGGTGAATAGGCGATTTTATGAAATTCTTCAGCGAGAATTTGCGGTGAGGAAATTCCTTAGCGAAGAACTATTCTGTGGAATAAGTACTCGAGGTAAACATAGCAGATTACACACATAGTCGGCATGATGAAATGAAGACTAGAGCAGAATGCAGAGCGTAAACACAGGATAACAAGATGAAGACAAGCGGTGAAGAAATTGAGCGAGGAATTTGTGAAAGTCTTGATCAAAGTCTTCAAGCAGAGATATGAACAACATGCGACCGAGAATGAGGAAATGAATGAGTTGAGGAAATAGAACCGGTCGGTTGGTGAAGACAATGATTTGGTAGACCAGTTCAAGCTTTGTCTCGGTTATGCGTCTGGTTGGAATGGTGAGTATTTAAACTCGAGACACGAGTCCGGACACCCGATCTCGAGCTGCAACTTAGGACACCCGATCCTCACCGTATTCTCCTTGAACTAAGACCACGCGGGCCTCGTCCAATCACTTTCGTGGTAAGTCTTGGTGACTTCAAACCTTCCAGACTTGGTCACTCGGCGATCCACAATTCCTCTTGGATGCTCTAGACCTTGGCCTAACCGTCTGGAAGAAGCACAGATCTTCAAAGGTAACAAGCGTCGGATCCACAGGATCAATTTCTTGATGATGCTCAATCACTTGGGGTTTTAATGGGGGTTTGGTTTTGGATTTTCCTCACTTGATGATTTTCGCTCAAAGTCCTCGGAGGATGGGTTGCTCTCAAATGACAAGTGTCAAGTTCTCTCGGGCAGCCAACCAGCTAGTGGTTGAAGGGGCGGCTATTTATAGCCTGAGGAGCAGCCCGACATGATAAGACATAAATGTCCTTCAATGATATGACCGTTAGGTGGATAAGATATTTTGGTCGCCCGGTATGACACGACAGTGATCGGAAATTTGACTTTCAAAGTCCTCGGGGCTATCATGTTCCTCCTTTGTGTAGGCAATTCGCCTTTGGCGAATTCCTAACTCCTCGATCGAGCAAAGTCATCGGTGACCGGAAGAACTGCGTCTACATCCTTTGAAGAATTTGTTGGCGTATGAGATTTCAATGGCCTCACTCGAAGGGATTGGTAGGTGTAGGATTTTGAGTTGAGCATCACATGGAAATTTTTCCTTAGTATTTCCTCGACCCCTTTAAGATGCGGTGTTTCCTATGACTCAAGAAAGAAAATGAAACTACGAAAACAAAAGTCTTCACGCTTCATTCTCCTCGAATGAATATCAAGTCTTCATGGTCACACCAATTTCTTCACTTTCAAAGTCTTGAGAAAGTCTTGAGAATATCAAAGTCTTGATCAAAAGAACTTCATTTTTAAATTCGACTTTCTCCATAAATATCAAACTCCTCATAGACTTATAGACACATGTACACTCACAAGCGCATCGAGTTACTTAACCTATAAGTCTTCAATACACCAAAATCACTAAGGGCACTAGATGCACTTACTGCCGTCAAGCCTCGCTCTCTGGCGGCAAGATACAATGACGCTTGTGGCCAAATACCATTGTTGCAGCATCCACTCCAAGACCTTAGAGGTGGGCGACCTCGTCTGGTAGAGTGCTCTCCGGGGAGGGGCTGCACAAGCTCTCTCCCATGTGGGAGGCCCGTTTAGGATTGCCCGTGTCTCGAGCGTGGCTGCTTGGGATAATTAGGCTCTGAGTAAAACTCTCTGATGATGCCATGTCATCTATATTCTTTATTGCTAATTAAGTAGTGATTCAAAATCATTGCAAATTCAAAATATGAATTAGTGACAAACACCTAAGTTTTCAAAAGTCAAAACAAAAATGTTGGGGTTGCCAAATATTGCCTTAGTAATTATGGTGAAGCAAACACTTTTTATAAAATGCCTAAATGCCTAAAACTAAATAAAGCAGGAAGGAAAATAAATAAAAAAAAGAAATTACAAAAAAAACAAAAAAGAAGCCCGGGGACGAACAACCAACCCACCCTTGCGGCCACGCCCAACCCCTCGGCCCGCAGCCCGGCTTGGCGGCCAGCCGGCCCAGGCTCCGCACTTGCAGCGTCTCCTTCCCTGTTCCCCGATCCGGGTCGGAAGCAGGCGTCAACCGAACCCCTCGCCGGTGGCGAGCGAAGCGATAAAAGTCGCCGCCCGCGCCCCTCGGTCTCCCCCCCTCGCCCGCTCTCGCCTCGGCTCTGCGCCCTCCTCTCCCCTCCCGGATCCACCGCGCCCTCCTCGCGTTCCCCCACTGCCTTGAACACCGCCATGGACCCGCGCCGTGAATGGCGCAGCCCAGACCATCGCCTCGCCCGCACCTGCGTGTCAAGCGAGGCCTCCATCGTCTTCCTTGTCCACCGGAGGCCTCGGTGGGCGGAGGAGCCCGAATCACGGATCCCCTTCGCCCCATCTCCGGCGTCCGCGTTCTTCACCAACTCCGGCGACACCCCCCTGCTGCTACTAAACTACCACCGGCCTTCGTGCGTGCCGCTAGGTGAGCTGCCTCCCTCCTCCGCCCTCTAGCTCCCCTAGCTTCGCGCGATAACTAGCTTCGTCGTAGTGCGGGCTCCAGTCGCCCGCGGTGTACCTACGCCCGCCCGTAGCCCACGACCGCCGACAACACGCCCGAACTTCGCCGTTGCACTCCTGGGGTTCCTAGGAACCGCGCACCTTTACGCCTTCCCGTGCCCCCTATCGTTGGATCCACGGACGCCCGAAACTCCGGCGTCCCGCTCGCCCTTCGCCACATTGTCTCCCGTTGCCGGCCAAGCCTCCTCCACCATTCAGCAGCGCCTCGGCAGCGCTCTTGATTCGGTCCCCAAACGGCCTCGTTCAAACATCGGCGCGAACCCGTTCGCGCCAATTACAACCCGCTGCGCTCGTCGCCGGCGACCATTAAACCACCGCAGCCGTCGTGCTCCCCTCCATCGACCTTGGCGGCGAAGGCCGTTCGAACTGGCAGCGCGCCGTTTGGTTCCCATGCCGCGCGATTCCGGCCAACTCTGGCGAGGGCCGCCTCTGTTGGGTCGCGGAGTCGCTCGGCACCGTTCGCCCGGCGTGGCTGGCGGGCCCCACCACAGGGCAGCGGCTTTTGTGGGCACAGGGGCCCCTAGCCCCCACGTTGACCAAGTCGACTTGACTGGCGTGGCAGGCTGCTTGCCTTGACCACGCGGGCCCCATGCCATAAAACAAATAAAACAAATATATAAACTGCTAATTAATTTAGTTAATTAACTATAACCTAATTAGCCACTAGCTGCGAGGCCCACCCACTAATTAACCCATTTTAGTTAGTTTTAAAACTACATTAAGGCCTTTGACAATGACATGTGGGTCATTTGGACCCACACTGCATTTGACTAGTCGACCGACCGAGTTGACCTCTTGACATCACTCGATGTCACGCCTACGTCATCACATCTTGTTTTGGATAATGTTGGAATTAAATAACTAATTAAAATCGAGAAAATGATTTAAATCTTTAGAAAATCATATCTTTTAATCGTAACTTCGGATGAAAATACTTTCTACATGAAAGTTGCTCGGATCGATGAGGCGAATCGATTCGCAGCCGTCCGTCGCCACACACCCTAGCATACCGAACCGCAACTTTCCCCTCGATTCACTTGGGTCAGCAGCGAAACAGGAATACTTTCCGGATGTTTTCCCCTTCGTCGGGATCACCTACTACGCGATTAGGCACACCTAGCATCGTTACTTGTCTTGTCATGCATCGATATGCATCTGTTTGCATAGTATTCATTGTTTCTCCCCTCTTCTCTCCGATAGACTACGAGACCAAGGCTGCTGCTGCCCGGTTCGACTACGGAGTTGTGACCCCTCTCTCTTGCCGAGCAACCGGGCAAGCCCCCCTTGATCACGGATATCGCCTATTCTCCCTATCTGCTTGCATTAGAGTAGTGTAGCATATTCTTGCTTTCCGTTGACCTATTACGATGCATAGCGACATTGTTGCTACATCTGTTGATACCTTACGCAATCCTAAATGCTTAGTATAGGATGCTAGTTTATCATCATTGGCCCTACATTCTTGTCGATCGCCTTCCTATACTATTGGGCGTGATCACTTGGGAGGTGATCACGGGTATATACTATACATACATACATACTACGGATGGTGACTAAAGTCGGGTCCGCTCGAAGAGTGCCGCGAGTGATTCCGCAGTTGAAATTTGAAAGGACCTTTGTCGGCGGCCCTCTGTGTGGATCTTTGTGGCGGAGGCGGCAGGGCGAGTTGAGACCACCTAGGTGAGAGGTGGGCTGGCCTGTCGGCGTCATGATTGCTTCATAATAACACGCTTAACGAGATCTTGGTATTTGATCGAGTCGGCCATTTGGTCTATCGCACTAACCATCTCGTGGGAGTAGTTATGGGTATCGGCGTCGTGGTATCGGCGAAGCCGTGGCGTTAGCGGTAGTGGTGGCGCGCGGATTAATTGGAGCAGCCACTAGGCTAGGTCGCTTCGGCCGCGTCACATAGCGTCTTGGTGTGCTTTCAGGCGATGGGCGGACCCTGGCGCTTAGGTTTGAACCGGCGTCTTGACCTCTCTGTTGTGCCTAGGTGGGGCTGCGGCGTGTTGATCTTCGGGCGGGCATGACCCGGAAAGTGTGTCGGCCAAATGGGATCAAGCGTGTTGGGTTATGTGGTGCACCCTGCGGAAGTTAATCTATTGAATAGCCGTGTCCCTCGGTAAAGGGCGACCGGAGTTGTACCTTGACCTTATGACAACTAGAACGGATACTTAATAAAACACACCCTTCCAAGTGCGGATACAACCGGTGATCGCTCTCTAGAGGCGACGAGGAGAGGATCACGGGTAGGTTTATGCTATGCGATGCTCTTGGAGATGCTACTTGGAGATGCTTCTTGGAGATGCTACTTGGCGATGCTACTTGGAGGACTTGATCTACTCTCTTCTACATCTTTGTAAGGCGGAGGCTGCGAAGCGTAGTCTTGACGGGATTAGCTATCCCCTCTCATTACGGCATTCTGCGATTCGGTCCACCGATATGGCCCTTTACACATATACCCATGCATATGTAGTGTAGCTCCTTGCTTGCGAGTACTTTGGATGAGTACTCACGGTTGCTTTCTTCCCCCTTTTCCCCTTTCCTTTCTTTACGGTTGTCGCAACGGATCTTTGGAATCGAGGCAGGCGCCACCGTCGAGGGCGACTACTACTTGTAGGTGCCTACTACTACGTCTTGAGCTCGGCGGCGACCGGGAGTAGTTTAGGAGGATCGAGGCGGGAGGCTGCGCCTCTTCGTCTGTATCGGTTTGTGCTAGCCTTCTTAAGGCAATCTTGTTTAACTTATATACGTACTCGAGATATTGTTGCTTCCGTGACTTCGTCTATGATCGAGCACTTGTATTCGAGCCCTTGAGGGCCACGGCTTGTATTATGATGCTTGTATGACTTATTTTACTTTTAGAGTTGTGTTGTGATATCTTCCGTGAGTCCACGATCTTGATCGTACTGCGTTTGCGTGCATGATTAGTGTCTGATTAAATCGAAGGCGTCTGAAGATTAGTATCGAGCCATTTGCTGTAGAATCCTTCCACACTCCTTGGCGAAGTCGAGTCTAGTCGATTACAAAACTTTTACTAACTTGGCTGTGTGCCTTACGAATACGTCGCCATTGGGTGGTACTAGGATCTTTTACTCCTCGACCTTTACTGCGGGACTCGAACTCTCTTCTACTCGGGTTAAGCAATTTACTAACTCTAACATTAGGTTCCGTTACCATGTTCACCCCAAAGTTGGATAAGCCATAGTTATTACTGTAGGATAGTATTTTGAATAGTACCCACATTGTCATTTGACTCCATTGAAACATCTTTGTTTTGGATGGAACCCACGAGGCGGTAAATGCGCCACCGGCAGACCATTGGTGCCTCGGGATCACTGCTTTGTGCTAGCTGAGATGATGACCTATCGGGTTATTCTTTGGCACCACAGTACACCATCTATAGGAAGTACGGGACTTTAACGAGAAGCGATGTCGTGCCATCGTCCACCTCTACTCTCGGGAGTATGACTCCACTACCGTGCTGCACACGCTCATGGTGTTGGGTGACCATCGAGATGGCGATTCACGATCTTGCCTATCTTTGCTCGACCGTCTTCGTGGAAGTATCGAGGCGTTGGACACTTCCCTTTCGGGCACATTGCTATCGCGTCCGATGATGGTGCGGAGGATACTACTGCTGCTGCCTACTCCACCGTCACTCGAGCCCTTCCACCATCGAGGCTGGTTACGCATCTTTGATGGGTTGGACCGAGCTAACGAGCTCTTCGCCCGCGAGTTGTACACCACTCGTCGGCACCTTCTGAGAACTCTGGACGCTGTTGCACCCCTTTGTTCTATCTAGACAGCTACCGCATTCTGCGATCTACCCAGCCGGGACCGTGATGCGGCGGTGTCGGTTGGCCAGAGGTGGGAGGCTACTCTCCCGCACTTGGTCCTCTTCTGCCACCTGAGTGTCGGGTTCTACATCAGAGTATCCGCGGCCCCCGGGCCGCTGACGTGGACTATCCGTTGCCTCACTATCAGTTGTCCAGACTCGACTACCTCCTGATACCTCCACAGGATTGATGTAATCTTGCTTATTAGTATTAGATGCATTCGCGAGCCTGCGTGCCACCTTTGATGACTTAGTCTATGTACTGAACTCTGTGTACTGAACTCTATGTCCGACCCCTTTTGTAAGTTGTGCGACTACTATGTGGTATCTGTCGTGCCCCTTTCATTATGCATGTTTCATCATAAATGATTCTTGTCTATACAAATTTCTCAATCTGAACTACCCTTTATATATTAGCGGGATGGTTAGACCAGGTGGTGGGTGGTCGTGGCGACAACGCCCCACCACTTTGAGTACATGGCTGGTATGGTCCAACAGCTCGAGATGAATCGCCGAGTTCATGGAGAATGTGATGGCTCAGTTCCTCGCCCCAATATGAGCAGCAGCCAGCCCAAGTGACTCTGCGAGTTTCATCGCCTCAACCCAACCGTGTACCGCAGCTCAACTCAGCCATTTGGATCTTGATGGTGGCTCCGTGACATCACCTATGAGATGGAGTCTGCTGAAGTAGCCCTGCCCGCTATGTCACCTTTGCTTCCTTCTTTACGAAGGGACCCGCAGCTCAATGGTGGGACAGCCACAGGCGTACTCTACCCGTTGGGACAATCATCGCTGGCGGACTTTCAAGCTGCTTTCGTGCCGCTTCATTCCTCGAGGGATCATGGGACGGAAGAAGCGTGAGTTCCATAACCTCACACGAGCGACAAAGCGTGGAAGCTTATCGATGGGAGTTTACGGACTTGTCCGCTATCTTTGAAGAAGACATTGCAAGCGATGCCGCGAAGCGGGAGAAGTTCGTGGCGGCCTTCAAGGCGACATCAAGCTCGCGCCGGTGCATGACTTTGCGATTCGCCACCTTGGTGAACAAGGCCATCAATGTCGAGGCTGGTGCGCAGGAATACGAGCTCTCGCGGCGCGGCCGTGACACGAGCTCATCTTGGGCCGATCTCGCGAAGAGCGCAAGATATGGATTCCCAACGGCATGTACCCGGCCGAATGCACTGCCCCAAAGCGGTCCTATCTTGCACCTCGTGCGCCTCTGCCCCAACTAGGCGTAGGGGCTTCAGCTCCACCACCCCAAGCTCTGTTCCTACTCCCGAGAATGGTTTGTGCTTCAGGTGCGGACAACCAGGGCACCGTGCTAGGGAATGCAACCAGAAACAGAATCAACTAGCCCTTCCAGCAACTGGCTGTGGGAACAACCAGCTCCGCAACAACAATGCCAAGTCCTATGGTCGTGTTCATGCCAACCACGTTGATCTGAACGAAGCTCAAGACCAGCCTGCTACTATGATGGGTACACTCCTCATAAATTCAGTACCTGCATCTGTTTTATTCGATTCAGGAGCATCGCATTCATTCATGTCAGAAGATTTTGCATATAAGTACGACATTAAGTGTGAGGAGATGAAAACTTCGGTAGTGGTAAAAACCCCCGTGGGACAATGTCAAACCTCCATGGTTGGCATCGACGTCCCTGTGGAAATCGAAGGGTTGGAATTTCACGCCTCGCCCATTATCCTGAAGTCGTCTAACATTGACCTCATTGCAGGAATGGATTGGTTAAAAGCATCTTGCTTCTATCGTTTGCGCCACTAAGACCGTCCATCTACTACACCCTTGAGATGAAATAGTTACATACCAAGCTCACGGTGCAAAATGCGAGGCAAGGCTCTATGCATTGAATGCATTGAGCAGCTGCACCACTCGAGGGCATTGAAAACATTCCCGTCGTGTGTGAATTCCTAGGCGTCTTTCTGAAGAACTCCGAAATTCCCCCTGCTTGAAATTTGTCGAATTCGTCATCGACTTGAAACCAGGCACCACTCCTATAGCCAAGCGACCCTACAAGATGCCACCTCATGAACTCCTCGAGCTTAAGGAGGAAATCGACAAATCTCTTTGAAGTGGTTTCATTCGCCCAAGTTGCTCTCCTTGGGGAGCACCTTCTCTCTTTGTCAAGAAGAAGGATGGGACAAACCGATTGGTCCAAGACTATCGCCCTATTAACCAAGCTACCATTCAGAACAAATATCCTCTTCCTCGGATAAATGATCTATATGATCAACTGGCTGGTTCGTCAGTGTTCTCTAAACTCGACTTGAGGTTGGGTTACCACCAGATCGCGTTAAGTGAAGAAGATATCCGAAGACCACATTTGTGACTCGCTATGGATCATACGAGTACACCGTTATGTCTTTTGGCTTAACCAATGCTCCAGCCACCTTCTCTCGTGATGAACTATATATTCATGGATTACCTCGACAAGTTAAATGCGTGGTTTATCTGGATGATATCCTTGTATATTCAAGAATGAAGAAGAACATCTGAACATCTTAGTCTTGTCTTTGGAAAAGCTATGAGAGCATCAGCTATCGCCAAGTTCTCCAAATGTGAATTACGGCTTCGAAGTAACCTATCTTGGACATGTCATCTCTCGGGATGGTATTGCCGTTAACCACGAGCGAGTTCAGGCTATTCTCGATTGGACTCCTCGAAGAATGTCAAGCAAGTCGGAAGTTTTCTCGGTCTACTTGACTATTGCCGTCGATTCATCGAGAACTTCTCCAAGATTGCGGGCCTGACTAACTTTGTTGCATAAGGCGTCAAGTTCCAATGGACGAGATAAATGTCGGGAAAGTTTCCGAGCACTCAAAGACAAGTTGACTTACGCTTGATACTAGCTCCTCGATACTAAGAAGGACTTCGTCATTTCTGCGATGCTTCCGTCAAGGATTGGGCTGTGTCCTAATACAAGACCGCAAAGTTATTGCTTATGCCTCTCGGCAATTGCGCCCTCACGAAGAACTACCCAGTTCACGACCTCGAGCTTCTTCTTTGTCATTCATGCCTTTGAAGCGGTGGCGACATTACCTTCTCGTGTCGTTGCGAGATCTTCACGACCACCAAAGTCTGAAGTGTCTGTTTACTCAGCGGACTGAACCTCCGTCGCGAGAGATGGATGGAGATTGTTGCAGAACTTTGACTTGGGTATTTCCTATACACGAGCAAGGCTAATGTAATGGCTGATGCCTTGAGCATAAGTCTTCTGCAACCACCTCCAGTTCACAAGGTTCAGCCCTCACTTGTTGAAGAATTTGGTGAACCTCCATATTGTTCCTCAAGATGCGCTCGCTCCCCTCTGAGGAGTTTACAAGATGAATCTCCACGTTGTTCGGGGGTTCTCTCAATACCACAGTTGCGAAACCAGATCTTGTGGACACCATCAAATGGATCTGAAATGTGGCGATGAAGTCCACAAGATTAAGCGCGACCTCAAGAAGAAAGCCCTCATTCTTCACTTATTCTTGATGATGGCACCTTATTCTTCAAAGGTTGCCTAGTAGTTCGAGTAAGAGGAAAACTTGGATATGACTCGAGAAGGTTATGAAAGAAGCTCATGATACGCCTCTATGTATCCATCTGGTAGTACAAAGATGTACGGGACATTAAATCAAAGATTACGGTGGTCTAATATGAAGCAAGACATTGCTCGCTATGTTGCTTAGTGTGGCGTTTGCCGTCGTATCAAAGCGAGAACATCAAAGGCCTCTTTGGAACTCTGCAACCTATCTCTATTCTGAATGGAAATGGGACCATGTTGAGATGGACTTAAATCCTTTGGATTTCCCAAATCGCAAAAAAGGTAATGATGCTATTCTTGTCGTCATTGACCGGCTTTCTAAAGTTATGCATTTTACGGCTGTCAAGGAAGCGATCCTTTGCTAGTCGGTGGCAAACCTCTACATGTCTGAAATTGTCTCGCTTCACGGTATTCCATTGGTAATCGGTTTAGGCCGTGGCAGCTTATTCACTTCAAGATTACGGGCAAGTTTCCAGAAGCTATGGGTACTCATCGTCTTTCGGCCTTTGCTTTTCATCCTCGGTCCAAGGGCAAGTTGAGCGTGTCAACCAAGTTCTCGAAGACATGCTTGAGCTTGTGTTATTTCCTTGACAAGAAATGGGAGGAATCTCTCCGTATCTGAGTTCTCTTATAATAATAGCTATCAAGCTAGTTTGAAGATGGCCCCCTTGAAGTGTTATATGGGCGAAAGTGCGAACCCTCTGAGCGGTCGAAGCGGGAGCGTCCACTCTTGGTCGGATATTATCAACATGGCGAAGAACAAGTCCGCATTATTCGCGAGAATCTCAAGGCTTTCGATCCACGACAAAAAGTAATTATGACCGTCGTCATAAAGACATGGTCTATCAACTTTGGCGAAAAGGCCTATCTTGAGTTACACCAATGAAGGGTGCTCACCGCCGGGATCAAGGGCAAGCTAGCTCCTCGCTATATTGGCCCATTCACTATTCTCGAGGCGTGGAAAAGTGGAATATCAGCTGGAGCTTCCGCGAACCTTTCTCGAGTTCACGATGTGTTCCATGTATCACAGCTCATTGTTGCTTCAAGGACCCGATCCGAGAGTGGATCATGAAGTGCTCGGTTACAGCAGGATCTCTCCTATAAAGAGCATCCGGTCCGCATTCTCGACCAAGCTGAGCGCCGCTGCGCCGGGAAGGCGATCAAGTTCCTCAAAGTCGATGGTCGCACCATTACGAAGATGAAGCCACTTGGGAGCGTGAGGATCGCTGCGTGATGAATACCCGCTGTTTTCTTCTACCTCCAAAATCTCGGGACGAGATTTCTTGTAGTGGAGGAGATTTATGCAGCCGGATAATTAGGCTATAGTAAAACTCTCTGATGATGCCATGTCATCTATATTCTTTGTTGCTAATTAAGTGGTAGTTCAAAATCATTGCAAATTCAAAATATGAATTAGTGACAAACACCTAAGTTTTCAAAAGTCAAAGCGAAAATGTTAGGGGTTGCCAAATATTACCTTTAGTAATTATGGTGAAGCAAACACTTTTTATAAAATGCCTAAATGCCTAAAACTAAATAAAACAGGAAGGAAAATAAATAAAAAAAGAAATTACAAAAAAAAAAAAAAGGAAGCCCCTGGACGTACATTAACCCACCATACACGCCACCGCCCAACCCCTGGCCCATGACCGGCTTAGCCCAGCCAGCCAGCTCCACTTGCCGCGTCCCCTTCCCTGTTCCCAGGCCGGGTGAGCAGCGCGTCTAGTGAACCCCCGCCCGGCGTCTGAAGCGATAAGGTCGCCACGTCGCGCCTCGGTCTCCCTCCCTTGCCCCTCTCGCCTCGGCTCTGCGCCCTCCCTCTCCCTCCGGATCCACGCGCCCTCCTCGCGTTCCCCCACTGCCTTGAGCACCGCCATGGACCCTTGCCCGTGAATCGCGCGGCCCACAGCCATCGCCTCGCCCGCTTTTGCATGTCCGGCAGCGCCTCCATCGTCTTCCTCGTCCAACGGAGGCCTCGGTGGGCGGAGGAGCCGAATCACCGGATCCCCGCCGCCCTCATCTCCGGCGCGTTCTTCACCAACTCCGGCGACACCCCCCTGCTGCTACTAAACTACCACCGGCCTTCGTGCCTGCCGCTAGGTGAGCTGCCTCCCTCCTTCGCCCTCTAGCTCCCCTAGCTTCAGCGTGATAACTAGCTTCGTCGTCGTGCGGAGCTCGGTCGCCGCGGTGTACCTGCCCGCGCCGTGTACGACCGCCCGACAACTGCGCCCGAACTTCGTCGTTGCACTCACTGGGTTCCTAGGAACCGCGCACCTGCCTTACGCCTTCCGTGCCCCTATCGTTGGATCACGGGCGCCCAAAACTCCGGCGTCGCTCACTTCTACCGCCCGCTGTCTCCGGCTGCTTCGGCCAAGCCTCCTCCACCATTCAGCGCGCCTCGGCGCTCTTGATTCGGTCCCAAACCGGCCTCGTTCAAACATCGAGCGTGAACCCGTTCGCGCGAACCAACCCGCTGCGCTCGTCGCGGCGACCATTAAAGCCACCAGCGCCGTCGTGCTCCCCTCCATCGGACCTTGGCGAAGAGGCCCGTTCGAGCTGGCAGCGCCGATTTGGTTCCCGTGGCGCGATTCCGGCCAACTCGGCGAGGGCCGCCTCTGTTGGGTCGCGGAGTCGCTCGTGCACCGTCGCCGGCGGTGGCTGGCGGGCCCCACCCACAGGACTTTGCTGTGGGCACAGGGGCCCCAGCTAGCCCCACGTTGACCAAGTCGACCGGCGGCGTGGCAGCTCTGCCCTTGACAGCGGGCCCCATGCCATAAAACAAATAAAAACAAATATATAAACTGCTAATTAATTTAGTTAATTAACTAAAACCTAATTAGCCACTAGCTATGAGGCCGCCCACTAATTAACCCATTTTAGTTAGTTTTAAAACTACTGTTAAGGCCTTTGACAATGACATGTGGGTCATTTGGACCCACATGCAATTTGGCTGGTCGATCGACCGATTGACCTCTTGACATCACTCACGATGTCACGCCTCACGTCATCACATCTTGTTTTGGATAATGTTGGAATTAAATAACTAATTAAAATCGAAAATGATTTAAATCTTTAGAAAATCATATCTTTTAATCCGTAACTTCGGATGAAAATACTTTCTACATGAAAGTTGCTCGAGCAGCGAGGCGAATCCGTTCGCAGCCCGTTCATCCGCCACACCCCTAGCATACCGAACACGCAACTTTCCCCTCCGGTTCAAGGTCAAAGCGAAACAGGAATACTTTCCGGATGTTTTCCCCACCGTCGGTATCACCTACTACGCGATTAGGCACACCTAGCATCGTTACTTGTCTTGTCATGCATCGATATGCATCTGTTTGCATAGTATTCATTGTTTCTCCCCCTCTTCTCTCCAGATAGACTACGAGACCGATCTGCTTTTTGCCCGGTTCGACTCTGAGTTGCGACCCTCTCTCTTGCGAGCAACCAGGCAAGCCCCCCTTGATCACGGATATCGCCTATTCTCCTCTATCTTGCTTGCATTAGAGTAGTGTAGCATATTCTTGCTTTCGTTGACCCTATTACGATGCATAGCGACATTGTTGCTACATCTGTTGATACCTTACGCAATCCTAAATGCTTAGTATAGGATGCTAGTTTATCATCATTGGCCCTACATTCTTGTCGATCTGCCTTGCTATACTATCGGGCCGTGATCACTTGGGAGGTGATCACGGTATATACTATACATACATACATACTACGAGATGGTGACTAAAGTCGGGTCCGCTCGAAGAGTCCCTTGAGTGATTCACGCAGTTGGGGCTGAAAGGACCTTTGTCCGCGGCCCTCTGTGTGGATCTTTGTGGCGGAGGCGGCAGGCGAGTTGAGACCACCTAGGTGAGAGGTGGGCACGGCCTGATCGGCGTCATGATTTGCTTCATAATAACAAGCTTAACGAGATCTTGGTATTTGATCGAGTCGGCCATTTGGTCTATCGCACTAACCATCTACGTGGGAGTAGTTATGGGTATCCGGCGTCGTGGTATCGGCGAAGCCTTCCGTGGCGTTAGCGGCCGAGTGGCGGCGGCGGATTGGGAGGCGCCACTAGGCTAGAGTGCGCTTCGGCAGCGTCACATAGCGTGCGGTGTGCTTTCGAGGCGATGGGCCCGGACCCTGGCGCTTAGGTTTGAACCGGCGTCTTGACCTCTCTGTTGTGCCTAGGTGGGGCTGCGGCGTGTTGATCTTAGGGCGGGCATGACCGGGAAAGTGTGTCGGCCAAATGGGATCAAGCGTGTTGGGTTATGTGGTGCACCCTGCGGTGATTAATCTATTGAATAGCCGTGTCCCTCGGTAAAGGGCGACCGGAGTTGTACCTTGACCTTATGACAACTAGAACCGGATACTAAATAAAACACACCCTTCCAAGTGCGGATACAACCCGGTGACCGCTCTCTAACGAGGCTGACGAGGAGAGGATCGCCGGGTAGGTTTATGCTATCGATACTCTTGGAGATGCTACTTGGAGATGCTTCTTGGAGATGCTACTTGGCGATGCTACTTGGAGGACTTGATCTACTCTCTTCTACATCTTTGTAAGGCGGAGGCTGCCTAAGCGTAGTCTTGACGGATTAGCTATCCCCTCTCATTACGGCATTACTGCAGTTCGAGTCCACCGATATGGCCCTTTACATATACCCATGCATATGTAGTGTAGCTCCTTGCTTGCGAGTACTTTGGATGAGTACTCACGGTTGCTTTCTTCCCCTTTTCCCCCTTTCCTTTCTTTACGGTTGTCATGACAGATCTTTGGAATCCGAGGCAGCGCCACCGTCGAGGGCGACTACTACTGAAGGTGCCTACTACTACGTGCGATTGCTCGGCGGCGACCGGGGAGTAGTTTAGGAGGATCGGCGGGAGGCTGCGCCTCTTCGTCTGTATCGATTTGTGCTAGCCTTCTTAAGGCAAACTTGTTTAACTTATATGCGTACTCGGATATTGTTGCTTCCGTGACTTCGTCTATGATCGAGCACTTGTATTCGAGCCCTCGAGGCCCTGGCTTGTATTATGATGCTTGTATGACTTATTTTACTTTTGGAGTTGTGTTGTGATATCTTCCGTGAGTCACGATCTTGATCGTACTGCGTTTGCGTGCATGATTAGTGTCTGATTAAATCGAAGGCGTCCCGATGGCGCCGTGCACGGAGACCGGGGCGGGGTCCCCATCCAGCGCCTAGAACATCCGGCACCTCCGGAAGTTCTACCCCTGAAGAAGGCTACATCTGTGAAGCAAGGCTACGGCCTATGAAGGTCTCCGCTCGTGACACTCTCACGTAATAATGAGTGGGGCTGTACCGCCCGAGTCTCTGATGCATACAGGGCCTCATGGGGAGCTCCCTCCCGTCTTAGTGGCACTTAGCTCAGTTGTTGGTGAGAAGACTAGATTAGGTCTTGGGATCTGGTTGTTCATTTCTTTCGAAGTTGCTTGCAGTTTTAGTGATCTTTCAATGGATTTGGTGCTCTCATGTTTTGGTTAGCTTGATTAATTTCTTCCTCGCTCGGTTGTTTCGGCCGAGGCGGGAGAAGATGGCGATTGCCGTCACTCTCCCTCGCGCTCCTGGCGTGGGGGCTAAGCAGTGTGTGCGCCTTGGGCCTACCCTCATCTGCGCACACCATGTCGAACCCCGCTGCCCTGGTGTTTCGGCCTCGTCCTCACGAGGAGCCCTCGATCAAGCTCACAGGCATAAACACCCCTCATATCTGTGCCACCCGGGCAGCGCGACATGATGCATTAAGTCAGAGCTAATCACTACAAAAAAATATACTTCCGTGATGATACGTGTTTGTCACATGAGTCGCGTTTTTATCATGCATGTACATCCATGATGATTTTATGATAGAATCAAGATAATCATACATGTGCTATCGTAGAAGTGTTCCATGACATTACCAAAATTATAAATCCGGGCGTGTCCACTTCCATGACGATAAATCGCGCATCCGAAGTGCTTTCGTCAAGGGTGACCGACCGTGGCATCAGCAGTAGCGGAACACCGTTAAGCTATCGGGTCGGGTTTTGGATCAATAACCCGTTAACAGCCCGACCAATGGGGATTTTCCGTGTAAAATCATCATTGGTGGAGGAACTGCGTGTCGGTCGCGTTGTACGGTGTCACTCATCCAATGGGCGAGATCTTGCCCGATGATATGTTGACACGTGGACGGCCCATCAAGTTTAAATGGGCGGCCCAACTAAAACCCATAAGATTTTGCGGACCATAATGGGCCAGCCCACTAAAACCCACGAGTTTTGCGAACCATAATGGATTGGCCCAGCTAAAGGCCCACATGATTTTCTTGGGCCATAATGGGCGGCCGGTAAAGGCCCGAGGATTTTTGTGTGCCATAGTGGGCCAGCCGGTAAAACCCACAAGATTCTTGCGGATCATAATGGGCGGCCCGGCTAAAACCCTGAATTTCCTTGACATTAATGGGCGGCTCGGTTGTAAACCCACAAGATTTTGTGGACCCTAGTAGGCGGCCCATTAGCGGCTACCATGTTTTGGGCCAAATCGGCCCATATTTGATTCGGTCCATTAATGGCCTGCCGTTAAGACCTAATAATGGCCCATATGAGGTCGACCCGTTAAAGCCTACCGCGTTACAGGCCAAATTACAGCCAGATCAGGTCCGACCCTTTAAGAGGCTTTGGGCTAAATTATGGCCCATGTCAGATTCGGCCCGTCAACTGGACGCTATGCTTTTGAGCCCACTTGCTAAAGTCCCATTTAGTAATTCGGCCTGATATTAGTTTCGGCCTGTTAAGGACCCATTTAACATTTCGGCCCTATATTAATTTCGTCCTGTTGAAAGCCCATCATATAGTTGGGCCTAACTACGACCCGGTTTGCATCGGCACTGCTGTCATGACCGATGTCGATTGGGCCAAACAAGGACCGAGACAATTTTGGCCTATTAAAAGCCCGTGATTTGATTCGCACAATCATGGCTTGAGGTCCATTCAGACTCTTTGCCCAAGTGAGCTATTCGACGCGTTTGGGCCCAACCTACTTCTCGGCCTCCTAAAAGCCCATTGAGTTTTCTTGCGAAAAGAGGCGGGGTTACTCGGCCTATTAAATGCCGAATCTACTAGTGGGCGGTTTACTTTTGGCCTTTTAGAGACCAAGATAGCGGGGCCCATGATGCGGATCATACATCGTGATTGCATAGCGGACCCGATTATGTACCATAATTTTACGGTTTGGCGGTTCTTTGCGAGCGGGATATATCTGATAAAATAAGCGCAGCATCGTGAATAAGAAAAAACCTAGACTATACAATAAAGAAATTACGGCATATTACATCCTTTGGGCATCAAAGTTCGTCACTATGACAATAAAGCACAAGCGAGGCAATGATTACATACCTTTGGGCATCAAAGATCGCCACCAATGCAAATAAACACGCCGACAAAATAATACTCCCTCCGTTCCTCAATATAAGGTGTATTATTTTTTCAAAAAGTCAAACTTCTCTAAGTTTGACCAAGTTTATAGACAAAAATATCAATATCTAGAATACCAAATCATTATCACTAGATTCATCATGAACTATATTTTTACATTTTATATATTTAGTATTATAAATCTTTATATATTTTTTACGTAAAGTTGGTCGAACATAGACAAAGTTGACCTTTTGAAAAACTAATACACCTTATATTAAAATGGAGGAGTATCTAAACAATGACACTTCAATAGAGTTCATGAAAGGTTAGCCTGCTTTGGTTCTTGGTATAGCAGCTGAGCAAGATGATGAGACTGCGCTTGTTCAACACTTATATCTTCCTCACTCTAAAACATAAACAAGCAAACAGATGACATGTTTTGCACATAAAGTATCGGTGCTGACAACCACATTTCTTACTGACGAATAAAGTGCCACAGTTTAAAATTGCATTAACACAATATGGTATTATTCAGGTCAAGACATGGCAGCAAATGACATTGTGAAGGGTTGGCAGCTTCACGACACCTTTGGATTCTGGATCAAGAACTCATAAGTATCAATGGTTAGTGTCTTGTCAATTTATCCCATTTCAGATTGGCAAATAAAGAGCGGTTTAAATAATAGTAGAATGATATGACATTGTTCATAGTTAAGACATTGCAGAATATGACATTGTCTTTGTAGTGAGTAGGTTCACCACACCCTTTGGATTCTGAGATGAAGAATAGAAGCATACATGCGGTGCAAAGAAGATCACTTGCTCTGTATAGTTTAATTTGCATGGTATGAAGAAGGAACTTGGTTGTACTGTTGAAAACTTAAATTGAGAAGGACAAACTTTTGTTTATGAACTACATAATAAACTTTAAACATGCAATTTGATGCAAACACCAAAAATAAACAGTTTATTGCAGTCATGCCTAACCAAATATACACAACAAAGTTTGAAGGCTTGAGAAGGATAAACTTACATTATTGGTGAAGAGCAGGGCTCTATAAAGCCCTTGTCCATGTTGATGGGGGAATTCAAGAAGTTTACCACAGAATCTTCTTCATAAGCATTGCCTTCATTCTACATTTTGTTAAGAGTAAATATAGATGTGATAATATATGAAAAATAGAGAATATTTAAGATAAGATGAAGAGTGATGCTACATAACCAAGTAGCTATAAATGTAAGTGCAGCGATCTGAGGCAAAAGGTACAGCCAAGAGCAATGCACAACTAAACTTCTTGATTACCAACCTTATGGTAAGAGTAAATATAGGCGTGATGTGTAGAAAATGGAGGCAAAGGAAAATAAGCTGCGAGTGATGGTACATGAACAACTACTGTCATTATAAGTACAGCGATAAAGGACATCATGTACTTATAAGAACAATCAGAGCTAAAAATCATTGGCATTGGCTATATTCTACACTAATGTAACCATTCATGCAGATCAGATAATTGGATGCGAACAATTGATAAGAAAACTATCATGCATAGTACTATCACATAATGAACCAGGTATCTATGCAAGTACAGTGATACAAGACAACAAGTACTAACAAGAGCAAAGCAGTGGGCAGCATATTTGCGATATCCTGTCGTTCTTTTCAAACCGGAATTCTTCTTCGAGTAGATTTCCTACAAAAAAGATCCGTAAGGCACATGCGAAAAAGTAGAACTTCAAATTGTCATGTGATTTCATAGGCGATACCTCATCACAGGAGCGAGACGATGCATAACAAGGTTTTTCCATTCAATGTCTTCTAAATTTAGCACATGAGACTTCATCGGAAATTCGTTTATAGACTTGCCATCAAAGTGTGATTTCCTCAGGTAACACCAATACTGCTGCAATGCTTCCTTAAAAAGAACAAGCAAGCTTTGCTTGTCATGACTATCCAGATTGACCCTCGCCTAGTTACAACAATGTAATGTAAATCCTTGATGTCTTCAATCGCGAGAAAGCAGGAAAATAATAACCATGAATAATAGCACCTACGTAAGTTGAGCAGGAAGATGTGAAAATGGTGTGCATCTTCACTATAATCTTCCCTTGATGGGAATATATGCACGTAGTCCCTAACAACATTGAAAGCATTGTCTTTTAAGCGGGAATAAATGGAATGGGGTTCCAATCTGCGAGGAATTGGCCGTCTCTGCGGTTGGGATAGGTCTTGACGGTGGACTTCTGTACTTTTTCTTTGGGGTGCGATTTCTACGTAGTGCAGTGGTGCTATGACAAATGAAATCGGTATACCTTTTCTTTGGAGTCAGGTCTGTGTGGTGGGGCTAGTGGTGTGGCAGTGAAGTATGGAGTGCAGTCTGCTGGAGTCGGTCCTACGTTTTGTGTCCTTTGGTTGTACAACCAATATAAGTGGGGTGTTATGCGATTTCTCGGCACCACCATGTTTTTCAAGGACTTTCTTTGGTGCTCCTTGAGGTTTGGCAATCACCCTCTTCCTTTTGATGTCGATGCACAAGAACATCATTTGAGTGGAAAAACATGGTATGATGTGAGATGGAATATGTATTGATAATGGATGGGCATGCATCTCGACATATATGATGAGTAAAATAAGCGGATAGCGGTCTGACAAAGTAGAAGAAATGCAAGACAACATATGCAAGATCTGCGCAATCAATAAAACCTTGCCAAATTAGAGCGAGGCACCTTGATGGGTGAACAGGACAAACCATCGCCTTTGACTCCTCGAGGTTAGAATAGTCATTAGGATCATATTACGAACAAGAATCAGCAGTGGTGGCGTATGAGTTTCATTGCATCGAGAATGGCACTCAATGCCTTGGTGCCAATTTTGTAAGAATCACTGCGGTGTTTAGCTTCAAGAGTGGACTCTTTGCTAGTGCGACACAAAGCAGCTACACGAGATCATAGTGTAGATATAACGGGAAAACCGTAAGCATCGAGTAAAATCAGCAAAGTGGAACTTCTTGGAATATATGTGCTAATCTTTGCCGGTATGGCTAGAAAGGCCGGATACAGTTCTCTTCAAGCTGAAGGTGCAGTCTTGTTAATATCGATGTAACTCTCAAAAGCGACACAGCTCCCACATTTCCTTGCTATTCTTATAGGATTCAAGTGGGCATGTCACTACAAATCCTATTCCTATGTTTACAAAATCCTCTGAATCAAAGAGGCTCAAAGTGTCCATCAAAACCGGTAGTATAGACCTCTACTTTGCAAATGTCCTGCTCATCTTGATTACTAGGAACATCTTGTACTACTATCATACTCCCTTCGTTCCAAAATATAAGTCTTGGTAGAGATTTCCACTATGGATCACATCTGAGATGTATCCGGATACATTTTAGAGTGTAGATTCACTCATTTTGCTCCATATGTAGTCCATGGTGGAATATATACAAAGACTTGTATTTAAAACGAACAATCTATATTAAAAAGAAGAGCGGAAGAGGAACATGGTAAAGAAGAGCAAGCAGATTTTGGATAATAAAATGTTGGTTCTTGATGATGCCCACATGATGAACGAGGCGCATTAAGAATGCAACTCCGGCTGTCTCTCGACCATTTTAGGCGGTTGGATGAAGATCCTCGTCTCTAACCCTTCTTCTTCCTCATCTCTGATTCTTCCCTCTGAGAACACCTTGCGGGCTGCCAGCCGGACCACCGCCCCCACTTCTGTGTTCCTCATACCCACCCCCACCCGCTTTAACCCCACCAGCGTCGAGCTTTCTTCGTTCGCGAGGCCCACAATCAATCGAGCCCCTTCGTTTGCCGTGAACTTCGTGAGCTCTGAAAAATCGTGACCCAATTTTGAAATTTAGTCTCTTGTGATTTAACTAGTGTGGAATATAAAGGGAAAACCATAAGCATTGGGAGCATAGTGTTGAGCATGCCATGGCGGATCTGAAGGTGCAAACGGACAAAGGCAACCATGACCAAGACAAGAAATCGAGTAAAGTAGTGGCGATCTATTTTCTTGCTGCGATAAATAAATTGAGCGGAATCTGAAAAAGTACCACCTCACAGTGCGGCGCCGTGTATGCATCTGCTGAGAATTTGAGGTCTTCTTGGTGGCGATGGCTGTCGGCGGTGATCGTCTCAACGTATATGCTTTTCAAACACTTTTACACTTGTTTTGGACTCTAACTTGCATGATTCAAGCGAAACTAGCGTGGGTGGTGCTGTTTTTTATTGAGCGCCATGATGTTGTTTTATGTGTAGAAAAGAAAAGTTCTCGGAATGTCACAGAAATCACGGAGGCACTTTTCAAATTAATAAAATTTTGGCGAAAGAATCAAGGCCAAGGGGCCACGGGCTGTCCACGAGGGCAGGCGCACCCTCCTATCTCGTGGGCCCCTGGACACCTCCGACCTCAACTCCAACTCCATATATACCGTCTCGGGAGAAAAAAATCGAGAGAAAGTTTCATCGCGTTTCACGACATGGAGCCGCGCTAAGCCTAATCTCTCTCGGGAGGCTGATCACGGAGTCCGTTCGAGGGGCTCGGGAGAGAGGATTCGTCGCCGTCGTCATCATCAACCATCCTCCATCACCAATTTCATGATGCTCACCGCCCGTGCGTGAGTAATTCCATCGTAGGCTTCTTTGGGCGGTGATGGGTTGGATGAGATTTACCATGTAATCAAGTTAGTTTTATTAGGGTTTGATCCTAGTATCCACTATGTTACGAGATTGATGTTGCTATGACTTTGCTATGCTTAATGCTTGTCACTAGGGACCGAGTGCCATCATTTCAGATCTGAACCTATTATGTTTTCATGAATATATGTGTGTTCTTGATCCTATCTTGCAAGTCTATAGTCACCTATTATGTGTTATGATCGACAACCCGAAGTGACAATAATCGGGATACTTCTCGGTGATGACCGTGGTTTGAGAGTTCATGTATTCACTATGTGTTAATGCTTTGTTCGGTTCTCTATTAAAGGAGGCCTTAATATCCCTTAGTTTCCGTAAGGACCTGCTTGAACACGGGAGGTAGGACAAAAGATGTCATGCAAGTTCTTTTCCATAAGCACATTATGACTATTCACGGAATACATGCCTTCATTACATTGATGAATTGGAGCTAGTTACGTATCACCCTATGTTATAAGCTGTTGCATGAGGAATTGCATCCGGCATAATTATCCATCATTGATCCATTGCCTACGAGCTTTTCACATATTGTTCTTCGCTTATTTACTTTTCCGTTACTCTTGTTACAACTACTACAAAAACCCAAAAACATTTGTCTTTACTTTTGCTACCGCTACTATTATTATCATACCACTTTTGCTACTAAACACTTTGCTGCAGATACTAAGTTATCTAGGTGTGGTTGAATTGACAACTCAACTGCTAATACTCAAGAATATTCTTTGGCTCCCCTTGTGTCGAATCAATAAATTTGGGTTGAATACTCTACCCTCGAAAGCTGTTGCGATCCCCTATACTTGTGGGTCATCAGCGGCATGGAAGCAGATCTAGGAGGGTAGACAGTGGCGGCAGGGTGCGGTGGACGAGACGATCGTAGGAGTGGCGCGGCAAGGTGGACGGCAGTGGGGATGAAGCGAGGGCGGGATGCAAGGATCGGTTGAAGCCATGGATGAGAGAGTCGATCTCTTGTAATGGGCGGCGGCATTGGTGTATCGGCTCCGGCATGGTGTAGGAGACGGCGGTGGATGGGGTGGCGGACGGCGGGGACGGAGGAGGTGGGGTGGAGAGGTGTTGCAGGCGCCCGGTCTGAATGGGAAAAGGGAGGTAGAGAGGAAGGGAACCATGTATTGGTGGCGCTTGTCTCAAATCGAGAATTTACAAACTTAGCCCCCGTTTCAAATTTCCTACATCAGAACAATATTAGTCGGTTGGGGATAGGACGGTAATCTCGCATACACCGAATATTTGCCGACGAGAGTTTCTTTTTGGCGCCCACCGTGTATGAATATGAATCGGGGAGGGAGTCGATTTCGGCCGAGGACACACTGTGTTTTGGCGCCCATCGTGTATGAATCCGGGTGACAGGCGGTTACGTCATGTTTGGGTGAAATTACAAACCTACCCCTATCAAAACCTATAGAAATCTAGTAGATAGGCTTTGCGTGGCAGGGATAGGCGGTAGTAATTTCCATCTCGCAGATTTTGGTTTCGGGCAGTTACTGCGAATTTCCCCGCTTCATTCAAATTTTACAGAGTGCACGTTTACCGTGCCAACTCAATTCGAATCCCGTTTCTATTCCAACTTTTTTCGGGCGGGATCCATTTTCAATTGGAATTACATTCTATATACATCATTTTTTATATATACTTTCAAAAGCACAACAAAGAATTCTGCTCCTTTATATGTATAATATGATTTACAAATACAATGATCTCAAAATCTTAAGGTTGAATTCAAAAAAATTTAACCAAATTATGTTCTACTAAAATGTATGGATTAGTAATATCAACATATTAAATAACATAGATGTGCATGAATTCATATGAGTATGCATGTTTGATAGATCAATTTTGGTTCGAGTATGGATTACATGTATCATCATCTCGAATTCAAATATTTGAATCCCTTTTATGCTCACTCCTTTCATGCCCATCTCTCTCGCATGCATGCTCCTACAGGTAGCTATCACTCTCTTTTCTCCAGCTCACCCGCATGCTCACTTCATGTTTCTCCTATCCTTGCAAACATGGTCTCTCGACGTCTCCCTTGAGAAGTGTCACACTCTCCCTATCATTATACATTACACGGTTTCATTATCTCTCACGTCACTACTGTTCTCTGGTATCACTCGGTCTAAGCTTTCTTTTTCATCGCCACACACACAGTCTCCATTTGTCTTTCACTTTCTCTTTCTCTCTATGGGATTCTCTCACACACCCTATATGGCTCTACATATGACTCATACCACTAAAATTACTCTCTCTCTCTCCTGTAGACATAACATTTCTTGTGATCTCCTTTTCGTCTCCATCCTAGACTGACATTATTCATTTGTTTACCAATTAGACAACCCCCCCTCTCTCTCTCACAGACACACACACACAACTCCTGCTTCCACTCCCCTTCCCGACTACCGTCTCTCTCTCTCACACACAAAACTCTTGCTTTCGCACCCCGACTCATATTTCTCTCACAAACATTTATCGACTAGCCTCTAGATAGGTTTATACACCCTTTTCGTGCTTCCACTATCGCATACATGTCTCTCTCCGCTCCTTGTATCTATGTAGATTTTCTCCCCTTCTTAAGACACACCCTCTCGATCGTGCACATACACACTATCGCCTCATTTAAGTGATACCTATCCTTTTACACTCCTTGTGTCTTTGTCACACATGCACTCCAGTCCTCCTCCTCTCCTCTCTCTCCACACACATGGGCTTTTTGCAACAACTAGCAAGATGCCCATGCGTTACTATCAGAACATCAAGATGCATTTGTATGAGTAGTTTATCTTGTGGGGAAAAGTATGAATGAGGAAGGCCTTATTTGCAAATGTGGAGAGGGGTGTGGGTATCTTTTACAAAGTTGCCATAGTTTCCTTCCTATCCAGTCGGATATAGATCGGACGACCTATATTGCAGGATGGCGGGCACACAATCATCACCGACAATGCTTTTTATAAGTAGGGATAAAAAATAGAGTTGGTGATGATGGTGGGCCTTCCATCTACAAGCGTAAATCGTCCGATTTATCTCGGACGGATAAGAAAAAATATAACAATTACACTCCTCACCACATTTGCGAGATAAGGCCTTCCCTCGGTCATCCTTTTCTCCCACAAGATCTTGATGTTCCGTGCAGCGCCTGAGCATCTTACTAGTAAATAGAAATTAGACATATACCACTTCTCGAATCTTGAAACCAACAACATTCCTCCTTATCTCATCAAAACCGCCAAAGTAATATATTATGAGTGAAACATAACATATTTTTAGTGATATCGCATTTCAAAACTAGACTTTTTTCTATCAAATCGGTGAATATGTATTAATCTACTTTGATGCGTGTGGCAGCGCATTGGCACATTGCTAGTAGTTATTATAATTTTTGGACACGGACAAGCGGTGGAGTACATATCACGAAGAGAAGGCGCCTTACCTTGATCGACCTCTCGCTGTCTCGCACACATGAGTGTTATGTAAAAGCGGCGTTAACAAATAAACCCTAAAACCCTAGGTGCGATTGCTGCATTGCGGTGCAGAGTGCGTGGTGGAACACCTTTGTAGGAATAGTCAGCTCACGTGATAATTTGATCCGTAGGAGTTGATGGTCGGGACCACAGGTGAACGACTTGGAGCACGGTGGCTCGCCAGTTGCCACAGATCGAGTAGCCATGTTTAAAACATCGTTTTTAGCGGGGTTAAGAGTTCCGATTTTCAATGGCGCGTTATAAGTAGTAAGTAGTTTTTAGAACGATTGGTATGGAGCGAAAATGGAATTCATAGTACTACGTACCTCCTTGGCATATGGTTGTATGGGTTTATGTTGCGAGATGTTGAACCTGGTAGTTCTAGGGCAAATACTATGGTTTAGATTTAGATGTTGGTTTACAGTAATGAAAATCGGAAGGGGAAACCCTTCTTTGATTAAAAAAAACTACTACCTCCATTCTGGTTTACTAGTCCCCATCGTATTTTGGGTCAAAGTTTGCCCACGAATTTTACTTGTAAAATCTGAATGGAAAACAGATTTTGTTATACCCAAACAAAAAATTTGGAGGGAGTGATTGTTATGACAGACGCGACCTCTCATAAGCGCGAGGCATTGAACCGTAGCGCCCGACAAGAAGGGCGCTTTTCGCTGCCGAGCCCGGCCGAAGCCACGCCTCCTCGCCCGCGTGCAACCGACAAGACTGCCCTTTGCCTTCATTGAATCAGCGGCGTGTGCTAGCAACACGTCCTTCTCTGGTGACGCATTTTAGAATACAAAAATGACTAAAATATAATTAATTTACGCATGGTCTTGACTTGTTGTGCTTGCACTAATGCGAGAAACTAGTAGAGGTTTTCCTTTATTTATAACTCTCCTCACAGTTTTTTTTGGCTTTGAAGTGAATCATGGTTGTGGACATTATGTATGAATGTGCGGATATCTGTGAACATGAGTTTGATGTGGAAGTTGAACTTGGAATGTCGGGACTTCTTGCGTGAACTATACCATGTCCAATGCTTCATCATTATTGCTTGGAAAGTAATTGCTGTTATTACATGACCCGAAAAAATATATTTTGTGCCACATCAGTAGATGCACGGACATCACAATAGGCATACTGACTAGATAAACATTTGAACCTAGCTATTATGAAGGAAATTTTGTATTGACAACAGTTTTAGATAGCGAGAGGCGCCTAGCCTACTCTGCCTCTGCTAGCTTATTTACGGCTTCTTCCATCTCTTCTTTGGCTTGGGTGAAGAGCATCGATTGCTCATTTAAGCTTCTTGAGAACTCAGCTACATTCTCAAGGGCTGCTGCCGCTTTCTTTCAGCCTTTACTAATGCCACGAGGACACGAACATCTGACGACTCCACCTGGCTTGAGTGTAATCCAGCATCATCTGGGAATTTGCACCTTGTGTCTAATCCAACATCATTAGGGAACTTGCACCTTGTGTGTAATCCAGCCTCATTTTGGAAACATGATCTCGAGGTTGACCATACTTCCCTCCTCGCAGGAACTGCATCCTGACATGAAGTTACTTCTTTTTTAGATCAATACTCAGAGCAACCTAGATCCATTTAGTAGAAGCGGATAAGCAGAACTTCGGAGAAGTGTATTCAAAGGAAAGAAATATAAAAACAGACTACAAGGTGAGAACACCACTTCCTACATCAAGCTAAAAACAAAAGCATTAGGGCGATTAAGACTCTTCTTATTACATCGAAGAACACCAGGCTCAAAGAAAGCGAAACTACAACATATACACATCGAAGAACACGAGGCTAAGCGAAAGTAATTGAAAGGGTGTTACTTACCCAAGCTCGTTTCTGAGTTCGATGCAGCTCCTCTTTAACTTTCCGCTCCTTGAAGATGTCCCCAATTTCCCGTGTTTGGTCTTCATTGCTCCTCTGCATGTTACTTTTCGTGGTTTAAAATCTCAACATGGCAAGAAAAATATACTACTAGTAATACTCGCGCATCTTGTGGGCAACATTAAAGCACTAAATCGCCATGTTAGAGCATCTCCAACAGAATCATAACCGGCGCTTTAAAAAGCGTTCTGATCTTGAGATCAAAGTAGAGACTAGAGAGTAGATGATAGTTCTCAGCATAGATAGATAAAAAAAAGATAATTCAACTACTCCTTGTCGTCCGACTCCTCCTCGGTGATGTCCTCCTCCGACGTCTGACTGTAGGCGTGACGATACCGATCGTCGTCGGATTCCCAAGGTGACACTGCTCCTAGCCTCATGTTGAATTGAGCGTCCGCTTTTCGCCTACGCTTGTCCTCGCGATAGGCAGCTCGCTCCGCCCTCCTCTTATCCCTCTCCGCCCTCCTTTGTGCGTAGAACTCACGCTCGTTGATAATGTCCTGCGGAAGTGTTGGTGCCACAGCGCATTGGCTTCCTCGTCCATCTCGGTGATGCTGAGACGATGCTCCCGCCTCTGGTTGTCGCGACGATCCTCGTCGGTGCTAAGCCGCGGCATAGGCGCTAGCTCCTGCGCCCGCTCCCGCGTCGGCACGTTGGGGAAGTTGAATGTTCTATGATGCCAACGGCAGCGCCACACCGCCGCGTCAAACACGCGGGCGGCCTCGTTGGCAGTGTCAAAATTGCCGAGCGGCGCATCCGCGAACGGATCTCGGCGGGCTTCGCGCGGGGCAGCGTGGATGCCGCGGTATCCCCAAGTTTCCTGGTGGCGGCGGCATGGTAGCGCTGACGGCGGCGAGGCGAGAAAGCGGGAGAGGCGGTGGCGAGGCCTGAGGCGGGGAAGTGGTGGCAAGGCACAGGCGGTGGGAGGCGTTGGATTTTATAAAGCACGCCGGACCTTTGCGTAAAACAGCGCCGCCCGACCGCTTTTTCCCCCGCGCGAGCGATCCTTTCCCGACGTCTCTGCTATCTCTACTCTCTTCTCTACTGTTATATTTATTTTATATTTTATATTTAATATTTATCTCAACTTCTCTACTGTCTACTTTTTTTCTCTATACTTTTTTTCTTATAAAAAAACAGAGTTGGTGATGATGGTGTGCCTGCCATCCTGCAGTATAGGCCGTCCGATTTATATTTGATAGATAGGAAGGAAACAAATGGGAATTTTGCAAAAATATACCCATACCCCTCTCCAGATTTGCAAATAAGGCCTTTCCTCGTTCATCCTTTTCTCCCACAAGATAAACTACTCATACAAATGTATCTTGATGCGTGCAACGCATGGGCATCTTGCTAGTTCTAAAAAACTTTCCATCATTTGCCACACTACTGGTTGCAGATGAAAAACCTACCCAAGCACAACGTGATCTGAGAAGACACAATTACAAGCGATATTACATTTGGACAATGGAGGCTATAACCAATTACTTTTACGGGAACAATAGCACCTAGGAAATTTGAAGGGTAGGTATGAACAAAATTGGAACTGCACATGTCTTTGCTAAGTGATTCAATACACACATTACCAATCGAGGAGGAGAGCGATGGTTCGGCGGCCTCTGTGAGTCATAGTCGGCAATAAGTCGATTCATTGTCCCGACGGTGGTATACATTAGCAGCGTCGGCTTCGAAGCGAGATCCGAGACCGTGGAAAGCGATGCGGGAAGAGGCTCCGTGTCTGACGATGACGGTGGACCGGCTCCGAGTGTGGCATCTGAGGTCGTCGATGAGGCGGATCTTGCTGCGGTGGGCAGAGTGTGCCGATGTAAAGGGAGGAGCACGAAGGCTGCGGTGCCGTGGAGAAGTCTATTTTGCGGTGGGGATAGAAAATGGGGAGTATTCAGGTGTACTACTCTGGGTGCGGGGTAGGGTTGGCTCGTGGGTGAACACGAGTTACGAAAACAACCCTACCAAGCATCATCCGTGAGGCCTGTTCGAAGGCTATGATGGTAACTTCCTTTGCTTTCGAATCACGGTCGCGGTAGATTTTCCCGCCGACCTCAAAATTTTGTGACACTGAACTCCTCGTGTAGCGTGTTGAGTGATTCGGCTAAGCAACTAGCGAGTAGTAGTAGTAAACTCTGCATATTAGGTTTGACCGAAGTCAAACTTCCTAAAGTTTGACCAAGTTTATAGAAAAATATAAACATTTACCATAACAAATATGTATGATGTGAAAGTACATTCAATAATGAATCTAATGGTATTTATTTGTTATTGTATATGTTAATAATTTTTGTTATAAGCTTTACGAGTTTACAAAACTTGACTTTGACCAATGCTAATACGGACTTAAATAAAAGCGGAGGAGTAGACATTTGTTTTCTTAGTTTGTAGTGAACTAATCATTTTTGAAATTGTGAAATAAATATATTAGGCTATTGACTTCGAATGTAATGGTCTATACAATTCAATAGTTACAATCATTGTCGAATCCCAAGATGTATACAAGGTCTATAGTACTTCACAACATGCTCAAACTCACATAATCCCAGTCAAATGAGAATCTAAATGCATTTCATAGTTATTACTTTGTAGGATGCAACAAAACCAACCATAACTCTACATCAGCCATTATAGAAGCAACATTTTGACATATCCCAATGTGTGAATGAAATGTGCAGAGAGAGCTTGCGAAGATGGAGCAGATAGGGCGGGAAGATTGTATGTATGTGGACGAGAGAGTAGGAGACAAACCTAACAAGATAGAGAGAGAGAGAGAGAGAGAGAGGAAGAAGTTAGGTGCTGTGAGAAAGATGGAGACATGTAATATCGTGAGATGCATGCATCCGGATTACATATCGTGGAAGGAGAAGAGACAACATGTTTGATGAGAGCTGGAAAAACATGGAGGAGAGGAAGGATCTCGTGGGTTGAGGGATTGATAATTTTGTGCGGGGGAGAGATGGATTGGTAATTTTGTGTGTGTGTGTGAGAGAGAGAGGGGGTGGGGGGAGGAGTCAGTCAGCCGTCGTCACATCACCCTGCTTCCAAATGGCCCTGCATTCTCTAGCGCGGTGTGGCCGCCGTCTTCGATCTGCTCGATGCCCTCTTTGAAGATTTAGGTGTTGTGCATGTTGGGGTGCAAAGAAGCACAAGTGAGAGTGGTCGCCATATAACCTTTGATGGGGATGAATTGTGTGCTCGGGGGAGGGTGTGTGTGTGTGTGTTGTGCTCTCTCTCTCTCTCTCTCTGTGTGTGTGTGTGTGTGTGTGTGTGTGTGTGTGTCAGATATTGAGAGAAAACAAACCGAAGTAGAGAATGGGTATTCACGAAGAGATTGTGTGGGCCTTGAGGTGGGCAGGGGCCGGGTGAGGGTGTCAAAATGTGTGCATTGATGCATGTGTTGCATGCGATCGTGCGAGGGACGGAAGAATCGAGAGAGATGGTTGTTGTGTTACGGATGCTCCTCTCTCTCTCTCTCTCTCTCTCTCTCTGTCACACACACAAACACACACACACACACACAAGTAAGCTAGAAGACCGTTCTCTCATGTATACACAACATATCAGCATCTGTCTATGTCTCATTCATGCATGATCATTTGCACATTCACACCTCTCTATGTCTGTATCACACACACACCGTCTCCACATTGCCCTTCTGCCACAACACATGTATGGACACATACACACGTTCTCTCTCAGTCACACACACAAAATCAGTATTAAAAAAACTAGGGTGCACCTAAAACGTCCAAATCCAAATAAACACGAACTGGAGCTAAATTCAAATATATGGAAATATTGCAGCGTCAAGAACTTTTCCAGGAAAAAAAAGTTGAGTAATATTAGAGTTGTTTTCACACACACAAAAGGTTCGGTGGATGTCCTTTGAGTGCGACATGGTGGCCTTGCAGTTCGATCGACCCATGCGGACGCATGTTCAGCGCTTGCACAAGATTCCGTATCGTGGCTGTGGTACTAACTAATAAAAGCGCTGCCTAAGTCTAATGTTTATGTGTACTAGTACGGTTTTCTTTTAAGTTTGACCAACCTTATATAACTAAAGTAAGCTCCCATACCTGCACTCATCAATATGCCGCCGCCGCCATTGCGCATGCCGGCGCCCGCCTGCTCCGGCCAACAATTTATGCGCCCATCACCGATGTCGCCGCCATCCACATGCCATGAAGCCAAAGGCTCGCCCGCTCAAGTCGTCTGATCCCTCCTCGCGATGCCGCGCGTTGCCAACACGTGAGCAGCTGGTGGAGCAGCGTCTATGCGCAGCGTCTGAAGAGGAGGGCGACGCGTGCTCGGCATGCCAACAAGGAGGAACTAAGCGTGTCATTGTCGTCTTAGCCCGCGGAGGAGGCGCGCATAATGGGCTGTCGTGGTGGAAGCGGTCGATGCAGCCTTGTCGAGCCCATAAACCGGGTGCGGACGCGGAATCTACCTTTGAGACCTTGAATGCCACGTGGATCCTGCAATCTGAAGGAGCAATTTGGGTCAGTCGACTCTTGTGAGCCGTTTGATGCAACATGGATGGCTAGAAGGGCTTCTTCCACCTCTTACGCCGTCTTCTTCCTTCGCTCCGTCGAACTTCTTTCTAAATCGGTGACCCAAATTATACTACTAGTATGAATGTATTAAGTATAGTAGGAACACGAAGATACGAGCAGTATTACCAACTGCAAGAAGAACAGTAGTAAGACATAGTACTAGTACTACTGTACGTACTAAAGAGTTCAAATAACGAGAAAGAACATAAACATAGTTCTATTGGGGCCTCAGCACAACACACCCTTGAAAATAAACTAAGGAACTAGTCCGCTTGACACTGCAGTTGAACCAGCATCAGCGACGGCACTGCCACCTACTCGGAGTTCGAATCCACGTCCTCGACTTCGTCCTCGTCCCTCTTCCTCTTCCTCTTCGCCGACGCTTCTTTGCTTGAACCGGACACTAGGCTCTGCTTCTTCATCCAACCCTTGTAGATATTTAAACAAAGGTAGGCATCCATTGCTGCGTATAGGATGTGATCTTCATCTAATGTCTTCGACTCCCATGCATGATGAAACTTCGTGATGAGGTTTCTTCATTTTAGCGTCTGAAGGATCAATCATGGCTGCTGCGGGTCAGTGATTGAAGGTTGAGAGGAGGACACGGGCTTGCCTTACGGAGATCGAAGGGCTGGCCTACAATGAGACCTATCCGACCCAGAGGACATCCCTATCGCTCTTAAAGTCTCTGATGCAATTTCACTCTTTTGTCCTTGAGGAAGTTCTTAAAATCCTAGCACTCAATGTCGGGATGGCATATGTGGTAGACCAAGAAAATGCTATGTACGCAAACCTAGATCACGGCGGGCTTCTTCCTCTCCGCCTCCTTTAGAATCTTCTCTCTTTCCAGGACTGTGGTGTACTCAACATCTAGCCCAGCAACCCACTCATCCGTTGAACTATTGAACATGCATAGGAAGCGAGCAAGCCATGCTTTCACCATCGCGGATCCACGTGTGTAGATGACGATGAACTCATCGCTGGTGATGGCCCTAACCTGGTACTCAGCGGCGACCATGGAGATTTGGGAGGCCGGGGATTTTGGAGGAGTGTTAGGAGAAGTTGAACTGTTGTACCCCGCAAAAAAAACTGGGAGCGAAATAATGTGAAAGGACGGGATGACTGGGAGCGTACTGTTGTAAGCTAGAAGACGGGGATGAGTAGGGCATGCGAATGGCGTGGGGTTCTGGCTAGCCCGGTGGATAAGCGGTACGCAAACCCCAAAGAGTTCTTGAGAACTATCACGGGACCCACTAGATGTCATGTCTACTAGACCCATATCGTAGGCACGACGGTATAGCTTCGCCTGTTACTTGCGCCGTAATGAGCGCGTGGATGTAACTTCACTTAATTCCGTCAACCATCACGCCTCCCATGACCTTCGCCTCCCTCGCGCGGTCGCGCCCTTTGAGACTTCGACCGGCTATAAATGAGTAATTTTTTTGCCTACTCCACATGCATGATACTCCCTTTGGTCCTTTTTACTCCCGTCAACCGTTTGCAAAGTGTTTGACCAAATTTATACTAAAAATATCAATATCTACAATACTGATTATAATGAGTATAAGAACTACGTTTTATAATGAGTGTAAAAATATTGATTTGACATTGTGAATGTTGATACATTTTTCTATAAGTTTGGTCAAAGTAGAGGTACATTGACTTCAGACAAAACTCAAATGCACAATGTAGACTAGTTCCTCCGTCCAGGTGTGTGCCATGTCCTATCTTGTCATCACAACAAGGTTAGTGTCGGTGTCAAAACCGGCGGATCTCGGGTAGGGGGTCCCGAACTGTGCGTCTAGGCGGATGGTAACAGGAGACAAGGGACACAATGTTTTTACCCAGAGTTGGCGGGCCCTCTCGGCGGAGGTAAAACCCTACTCTGCTTGATTGATATTGATGATATGGGTAGTACAAGAGTGGATCTACCACGAGATCAAGGAGGCTAAACCCTAGAAGCTAGCCTATGGTATGATTGTTGTAATGGTTGTTAGTCCTCGGACTAAAACCCTCCAGTTTATATAGACATAGGAGAGGGCTAGGGTTACCTGAGTCGGTTAAAATGGTAGGAGATCTACATATCCGTGTTGCCAAGCTTGCCTTCCACGCCAAGGAAAGTCCCATCGGACCGCGGTATGAAGTCTTCAATCTTGTATCTTCATAGTCTTGGAGTCCGGCCGATGATGATAGTCCGGCTATCCGGACACCCCTAGATCGGGACTCCTCGGTAGCCCCTGAACCAGGCTTCAATGGCGATGAGTCCGGTAGCGCATATTGTTCGGCATTGCAAGGCGGGTTCCTCCTCGAATAATTCATAGAAGATTGTGAACACGAGGATAGTGTCCGGCTACGCAAAATAAATTCCACATACCATAGAGAGAATAATATTTGCACAAGTTCAATCTGCGGCGTATTACATTGCGTGATGTCACACCGCTACCAAGCCTTTACTTGAACCGTTTTATTATACCACCTCGGTAGCGTTTAGCGAAGCAGTTTTTCTTGCGTCTTGTCGAGCGAAGATCATGTTCCCCTTATTCGGGATTCCCATCAATACGGATGGGTAACCCAACGCGCCATTGATTGTGGCGCTTGGGAGATAGCGAGTTTTACCGGGCGGGGGCGCATAGTCTTCGTCGCCCATATATAAGGGATAAGGATCCGCCTATTTTACCTCGCCTTCTTCCTCCTTTGCTTGTCTATCTCCGTTTTCGAGCTCCAGCGCCCAAGTCCGCACATCTCGCCTCAACCTTCTCCAGCCATGTCCGGAGGCGGGAGGCAGTGGATGGCCTCCTCCGTTATGGAGGGCACATCAAGCTGCGTGGCCCGGATACTGTCCGCGACATCGCGCTGTTGCCCGACGAGGCGAGGCTCATCCCACCCGGGCCCCATGAGAGGTCGTATTTCTTCCCCACTTCCTCCGCGGACTGGGCTTCCACTTCCTCCCTTCGTCCAGGGGCTCATGTACTACTCGGCTGGACTTCCACGATCTGGCGCCAAACTTCATCCTCAACATCTCGGCGTTTATCGTGCGTAATGCGAGGCCTTCCTCTGCAACCAGCCCGCCCGACATGGCTAAAACCTTCAATGTCAAGCGAAGGTGGTGATGGGCGTCAAGCGGATCTTGAGGCGCTATGGTGGGCAAAATGCCCAGCGTCACTTGGCTCGAGGCGCCTTTGTGGAATCCGTCAAGGGTGTGTCAAGGGGTGGTTCTACATCATGGCAGCGTGACCCTAAATGGCGGTGGCCCCCAAGTTCGAATCTGGTACCCCATGCAGCTCACCTCACTGGAAAGAAGGGCTTGCTATGGGGTAGTTGGAAGGCGGCCCGGACTCCGATCTGTCTCGAGACCTGGTGAACAAGAAGCTTAAGCTTGTCAGCGTGATCCAGTCATGCTCGTCGCCGGATTCTCCCACCGACAATGGGCCTTCAATTTATGGGAGTTTGATCCGACCTGCACGGACCACTGGCGGGCTCTTGACCACGATGTCTGAAGCTGCACGGAGGGTCTTGTTCAAAGCGGAGAAGCCCCATGTCCGTGGTGAAGATCGTGATTCGACTGCAGCCTTGACCCGGCAGGTAAGCTATGTTATCCTTTATGGGACACTCATTTCTTTCATAGTTTGACTCTATGTGGGATCTAAACTCCCAATGCCTTTACGGGGGTGGCGAGAAGGCGGGACGGTTAGCTGTCAGCTCCCTTCGAAGACCAGCGGACACCGTTTGATGGGGCTGATGGTCCCGACACTACGTGGTGCGGAGAAAGAGCCAAGAAGAAGGCCACGGGAACCCGAAGGAGTTCAGCGCCGAGTGATGTCGGACTCGTCGTTCGATGGCTCGGCGGACTCCTCCCGAGCGAGGAGGAAAGAGGCCTCTCCCCAGAGGAGAGAAGAAGAGGAAGGCTTCCCCAGCGAGGGGAGGGGCGAAGGGTCCAAGAAGGAAGGACCCTTCCTCGGACTGCTCATCAACACCGGCTGGCGGCGATGAGTGGCCCTCAAGGCCAAGCCACAACAAGATCGTAAGTATCCGGATTCTGAATGATTTATAATTTCTCTTTGTGCCATGTAGTGTCCTTTAATGCCGCATACAACACATGGTCGGCCGAGGGCGATCTTCCACGCTTCATTGGCGGGTCCTTGCTCCGTCGGATGTGGATTCCCTTCGGCCGCCTCAACTCCCGTGTGCTGATGGCCGAGGTGGGATCCCGGAGGGGACCCATCTCGGAGGAGGAGGCTCGGGAGGTGCCGCCATGACAACCTCCGGACTTTGCCGGGACTCACTTGGGAACCAGCAGTGGTTAGGAGTCCAGCCAGTGAGCCCCCGTAAGAAGGGGCAAGACCGTGTTGCCGCGACCTCCGTCCAACCCGGAGGCGCAGGACAACTTGTTGGGCGCTCAGCGGCGCTTCCATCGAGGAAGAACAACTCGCACTATCATGAGTGCGGTGATTGAAGGTTGACTCACCAAGCGGGTGGCCGACACTTGCGGCAGCAGCCTTCTAACAGGCCTTGGTAAGAAATTTAAAATATGTGATGTAATACGCATAGGCGGTAGCCCACGATGCTCGGTTCGTTGTTGGAAAGAAAAGCCGGATGAGGATCTAAAAAGATATCTGTAGGAGGTCTAAAAATATGTCAATATGGGATTGCAGTGCTGTGATTCTGACCTCTGCCCGCCTTGTTGTGGAAGTCGATTGCTGAAGCAGACCCTCGGCGGTCGAGCTGGCGAGCTCGGCTGTGCCAAGAAGCGAGCTAGAGGGCAAGGAAGGTGAAGTAACACCGTGTTGAATTTGTACCTTACAAAAAAGGATTTTTGGTTGCAAGAGAAATAACAAGGATAGCGTGGGCGCTGCGAGGGCCATGAGCGAGTGGCGACCACGAAGGAGGCCGTGTCTGTGACCCGGCGTAATCGGCCGTGGAGCGAGCTGGCGAGAGAAGCGGGGCGGCAGGTGGCGGAGGTGCAGCAAGAGCTCCGGGTTCTCGTGGAAAAGCATGAGAGTTTGGGCGCGACTTCGAAGACTCGAGAGTCGAGCTTGCCTCGGCTCTTGAGTGCCAAAAGCGCTAAGGCGAAGCCCATAAGGCCCTCGAGGAGATTGGCGGTGAAGAAAATAGCGGCGGGTAAGGCATTTTTCATGCAAAGCAAGCATGTGAATGTGAATTACATTACTTACGGAATTGAAGCTCTCGGGGCGTTTGCAAATCTGCCTCGGCGTGTCGATGCCGCCGCATTCTCTGGGCGAGGAGGGGCTCGGCGGAGAAGGTCTTCTGGTCTCGGTATCTTGAGGCGGACATCAGTGCCCCTTAGCGACCATTGAAGCGGCTGGTCGAGCTCCTAAGGTATGCCAAGCAGGCCATGAAGGGCCTCATAGTTATTGTGGCCCAAGGAGGCCATGCACAGGAGCTACTTGGACTGGTCACGTGCGGTGGTGGATCGTGTCCACAGGTGGAAATCGTCAGCGCTCCTTTGCATTGAAGGTGCCGTCGGGCCTTGCCGTGCAAAAGTGCTGGGGCAGGCTGGATCTTGAAGCTTGACGACGGGCGCCTCGGGCAAGGAAGTATCATACGCCGAAATGTATTATAAGAGTGTCTGAAGGGTGCCGCAAAGATTGCGGATGAGTGCTCAAAGATGTAATATTTGAGTAGACTTCATAATAATGTTATCATGTCTTGAAAACTTTGTTCATATGCCTAAGCAAGCTTATTAATTTAAATATTACCTTCAATGCGGCCGTTTATCAAATCGAGAGAGATGGCAAGTCGTAAACTTCAACCCCCATGCCACTAGTCTTTGAGGTGTTGGGATAAACTTGAGCACGCTTGTTCCCATGTTTGGGTCCATCTAGAGGGCGCTCAACCTGGCGGACAAGGAAACCGGACTTATAATGCTTGAACACTCTCACTTAGCCATATAATTCTATAATTTTAAATTTGTGAAGCCCCTAGTATTCGGAAGGCGAGTTCGAGAGCTATCACGCTGGGCGAAGAAAGCCGGTTCCTCGCTCTAAGCGGCATAAGTCTTTAGGGACTCGAAAAGACCTCTTGAACAGCGACCAGCTCTCGCCTTATCAAGGCAGTCGATTTTAGCTTTCTCTTGAGGCGCTCAGCAGCTCAACCGAGGCGCCAATCGATGGTTCTCCGATGCTACCTTAGCCGATAAAGCGGAACATAAGGTACCAAAACATGGGAGCGGGCAAACCAACTATTGACCCAAGACATGATTGAGCCCATGCATATAATGCTATAAGTTGAGGTGCGCACTTGTAAAGTGTTGGACTTATCACACCATAATGCGGGAACTTAAGCCCTGTGTATTCGGTGTACCAAAGTGTGCGGATGCAACATGTCATAAACGAACATATATAAGAAAGGAATGCCATTATTAGCAAAAGGCGATGCATTGTTTATTCCAGGAATACTGCTATGAATGCAGAACGATACAAATAGTGCGGTAAGCAAGGGATTGGACTTTTAAACATGTCCCCCTCCAGGGGTAGGCTGCGGAATGGTGTATTAAACAGATTTAATGCTCGTAATGGAGACCACCTGAGTGTTTGTCGTAGCTTTTCTCCTTCCCAGGCTATTGCATCGTGAGTTCGGCAGTCTCTTTGCCCGACAGAGCCTCTGGTGAATGGAGTCATGGGTAAAAAAAAAAAAAAGAAAAAAAAGCGACACACTTGGGGCCCACGGTGTGGTTGAGCCGCACTACTGGGCCTGTCGTGGTCGTGCCCCTCTATGCCCATGGTATCTCTAGGCGTAATGATGTACGCAAAGGACTATCTTGCAATCATGCAAGGGCTGGGGTTGGGATCGCATTGCTCTGGCGTGCCGGGCGTGCGGTGGTCTTGATGTATGTTACTCGGGCGTTTGGCTGCATGAGCAGCTGTGTGTTCCTCTCGGTCCACCGATATGGCCCTTTACATATACCCATGCATATGTAGTGTAGCTCCTTGCTTGCGAGTACTTTGGATGAGTACTCCGGTTGCTTTCTTCCCCTTTTCCCCTTTCCTTTCTTTACGGTTTTCATGCCGCAGATCTTTGAAATCCGAGGCAGAGCGCCACCGTCGAGGGCGACTACTACTGAAGGTGCCTACTACGTGCGGTGGCGGCAGCGACCGAGGAAGTAGTTTAGGAGGATCGAGGCGGAGGCTGCGCCTCTTCGTCTGTATCGGTTTGTGCTAGCCTTCTTAGGCAAACTTGTTTAACTTATATGCGTACTTTCGGATATTGTTGCTTCCGTGACTTCGTCTATGATCGAGCACTTGTATTCGAGCCCTCGAGGCCCTGGCTTGTATTATGATGCTTGTATGACTTATTTTACTTTTGGAGTTGTGTTGTGATATCTTCCGTGAGTCCACGATCTTGATCGTACTGCGTTTGCGTGCATGATTAGTGTCTGATTAAATCGAAGCGTCCTGATGGCGCGATGCACAGGAGACAGGGGCGGGGTCCCCATCAAGCGCCTAGAACATCCGGCACCTCCGGAAGTTCTACCCCTGAAGAAAGGCTACATCTGTGAAGCAAGGCTACGGCCTATGAAGGTCTCCGCTTCGTGACACTCTCACGTAATAATGAGTGTTTGTACCGCCCGAGTCTCTAGATGCATACAGGGCCTCATGGGGCTCCCTCCCAGTCTTAGTGGCACTTAGCTCATGGTGAAAAGACTAGATTAGGTCTTGGATCTGGTGTTCATTTCTTTCGAAGTTGCTTGCAGTTTTAGTGATCTTTCAATGGATTTGGTGCTCTCATGTTTTGGTTCGCCAGTTAATTTCTTCCTCGCTTTCGGTTGTTTACGGCTAGAGGCGGGGAGATAGCGATTGCCGTCACTCTCCCTCGCGCTCCTGGCGTGGGGGCTAAGCAGTGTGCGCCTTGGGCCTACCCTCATCTGGCGCACACCATGTCGAACCCGCTGCCACAGTGTTCGGCCTCGTCCTCACGAGGAGCCCTCGATCAAGCTCACGAGCATAAACACCCCTCATGCTCACATGCCACCGAGGCGGCGACATGATGCATTAAGTCGAGCTAATCACTACAAAAAATATACTTCCGTGATGATCGTGTTTGTCACGATGAGTCGCGTTTTTATCATGCATGTACATCCATGATGATTTTATGATAGAATCAAGATAATCATACATGTGCTATCGTAGAAGTGTTCCATGACATTACCAAAATTATCGTCTGGGCGTGTGTCCACTTCCATGACGATAAATCGCGCATCCGCAGTGCTTTCGTCAAGGGTGACCGACACGTGGCATCGGCCGTAACGGAACACCGTTAAGCTATCGGGTCGGGTTTGGATCAATAACCCGTTAACAGCCCGACCAATGGGGATTTTCCGTGTAAAATCATCATTGGTTTGGAGAGACTGCGTGTCGGTCGCGTTAGCACGGTGTCACTCATCCATGGGCGAATCTTAGATGATATGTTGACCGTGGACGGCCCATCAAGTTTAAATGGGCGGCCCAACTAAAACCCATAAGATTTTGCGGACCATAATGGGCCAGCCCAGCTAAAACCCACGAATTTTGCGAACCATAATGGATTGGCCCAGCTAAAGGCCCACATGATTTTTGCGGGCCATAATGGGCGGACCAGTAAAGGCCGAGGATTTTTGTGTGCCATAGTGGGCCAGCCAGTGTAACCCACAAGATTCTTGCGGATCATAATGGGCGGCCCGACTAAAGGCCCAGAATTTCACTTGACATTAATGGGCGGCTCGTTGTGAGCCCACAAGATTTTTGTGGACCCTAGTAAGTAGGCCCATTAGCCTTTACCATGTTTTGGGCCAAATCTTGGCCCATATTGATTCGGTCCATTAATGGCCTGCCGTTTAGGACTAATAGGCCCATATGAAGGCCCCCGTTAAAACCTACCACGTTACGGGCCAAATTACAGCCGGATCGGTCCGACCCTTGAGGCTTTGGGCTAAATTATGGCCCATGTCGATTCGGCGTCAGCTGGGCCTTATGCTTTTGAGCCCACTTGCTAAAGTCCCATTTAGTAATTGACGATATTAGTTTAACATTAAGGACCCATTTAACATTCGGCCCTATATTAATTTACGTCTGTTGAAAGCCCATCATATAGTTGGGCCTAACTACGACCGGTTTGCATCGGCACCTTTCGCTGGATATCTCGATTGGGCGAACAAGGACCGAGACAATTTTGGCCTATTAAAAGCCCGTGATTTGATTCGCACAATCATGGTGGGGTCCATTCGAGCTCTTCTTGAGGCCGTGAGCTATTCGACGTTCAGGCCCAACCTACTTCTACTCCTAAAAGCCCATTGAGTTTTCTTGCGAAAAGAGGGGGGGTTACTCGGCCTATTAATGCCGAATCTACTAGTGGGCGGTTTACTTTTGGCCTTTGAGACCAAGATAGCGGGGGCCCATGATCGGATCATACATCGTGATTGCATGACCCGATTATGTACCATAATTTTACGGTTTGGCGGTTCTTTGCGAAACGGATATATCTGATAAAATAAGCGCAGATCGTGAATAAGAAAAAACCTAGACTATACAATAAAGAAATTACATATTACATCACTTTGGGCATCAAAGTTCGTCACTATGACAATAAAGCACAAGCAGACAGTGATTACATACCTTTGGGCATCAAAGATGCGCCACCAATGCAAATAAACACGCCAAAGAAATAATACTCCCTCCGTTCCTCAATATAAGGTTTATTATTTTTCAAAAAAGTCAAACTTCCCTAAGTTTGACCAAGTTTATACACAAAAATATCAATATCTAGAATACCAAATCATTATCACTAGATTCATCATGAACTGTATTTTTACATTTTATATATTTAGTATTATAAATCTTTATATATTTTTTACGTAAAGTTGGTTGAAACATAGACAAGATTGACCTTTTGAAAAACTAATACACCTTATATTTAAAATGGAGGAGTATAAACAACTTGACACTTCAATAGAGTTCATGAAAGGTTAGCCTACTTTGGAAATGCCGTATAGCTGTGAGCAAGATGATGAGGCTGCGCTTGTTCAACACTTATATCTTCCTCACTCTAAAACATAAACAAGCAAGCAGATGACATGTTTTGCACATAAAGTATCGGTCTTGAACAACCACATTTCTTCTTGTGAATAAAGTGCCACAGTTTAAAATTGCATTAACACAATATGGTATTATTCAGGTCAAGACATGGCAGCAAATGACATTGTGAAGGAGTTGGCTTCCGACACCCTTGGATTCTGGATCAAGAACTCATAAGTATCAATGGTTAGTGTCTTGTCAATTTATCCCATTTGATTGGCAAATAAAGAGCCGGTTTAAATAATAGTAGAATGATATGACATTGTTCATAGTTAAGACATTCGAATATGACATTGTCTTGTAGTGAGTAGGTTCACCACACCCTTGGATTCTGAGATGAAGAATAGAAGCATACATGCGGTCAAAGAAGATCACTTGCTCTGTATAGTTTAATTTGCATGGTATGAAGAAGGAACTTGGTTGTACAATTGAAAACTTAAATTGAGAAGGACAAACTTTTGTTTATGAACTACATAATAAACTTTAAACATGCAATTTGATGCAAACACCAAAAATAAACAGCTATTAGGTCATGCCTAACCAAATATACACAAAAAGTTTGAAGGCTTGAGAAGGATAAACTTACATTATTGGTGAAGGCGGCTCTATAAAGCCCTTGTCCATGTTGATGGGGGAATTCAAGAAGTTTACCACAGAATCTTCTTCATAAGCATTGCCTTCATTCTACATTTTGTTAAGAGTAAATATAGATGTGATAATATATGAAAAATAGAGAATATTTAAGATAAGATGAAGAGTGATGCTACATAACCAAGTAGCTATAAATGTAAGTCTTCGATGGGCAAAAATGCGACCAAGAGCAATGCACAACTAAACTTCTTGATACCAACCTTATGGTGAGTAAATATAGGCGTGATGTGTAGAAAATGGAGGCGAAGGAAAATAAGCTGCGAGTGATGGTACATGAACAACTACTGTCATTATAAGTACAGCGATAAAGGACATCATGTACTTATAAGAACAATCAGAGCTAAAAATCATTGGCATTGGCTATATTCTACACTAATGTAACCATTCATGCGGTCGAGATAATTGGATCACGAACAATTGATAAGAAAACTATCATGCATAGTACTATCACATAATGAACCGTATCTATGCAAATACTGTGATACAAGACAACAAGTACTAACAAGAGCAAAGCGTTAAAGCATATTTGCGATATCACATAGTTCTTTTCAAACGAATTCTTCTTGAGTAGATTTCCTACAAAAAAGATCCGTAAGGCACATGCGAAAAAGTAGAACTTCAAATTGTCATGTGATTTCATAGGCGATACCTCATCACGAGAGCGAGACGATGCATAACAAGGTTTTCCATTCAATGTCTTCTAAATTTAGCACATGAGACTTCATCGGAAATTAGTTTATAGACTTGCCATCAAAGTGTGATTTCCTCGAGTAACACCAATCTTTGCTGCAATGCTTCCTTAAAAAACAAGCAAGCTTTGCTTGTCATGACTATCAGATTGACCCTCGCCTAGTTACAACAATGTAATGTAAATCCTTGATGTCTTCAATCGTGAGAAAAGCAGGAAATAATAACCATGAATAATAGCACCTACGTAAGTTGAGCAGGGAAGATGTGAAAATGGTGTGCATCTTCACTATAATCTTCCCTTGATGGGAATATATGCACGTAGTCCCTAACAACATTGAAAGCATTGTCTTTTAAGCGGGAATAAATGGAATGGGGTTCCAATCTGCGAGGAATTGGCGTCTCTGCCGGTTAGGATAGGTCTTCGACGGTGGACTTCTTTGTACTTTTCTTTGGGTGCGATTTCGTACGTTAGTTGGTGCTATGACAAATGAAATCGGTATACCTTTTCTTGGTCACGAGTCTGTGGTGGGGCTAGTGGTGCAGTATGGAGTGCAGTCTGCTGGAGTCGGTCCTACGTTTTTGTGTCCTTTGTTGTACAACCAATATAAGTGGGGTGTTATGGATTTCTCGGCACCACCATGTTTTCAAGGACTTTCTTTGGTGCTCCTTGGTTTGTAATCACCCTCTTCCTTTTGATGTCGATGCACAAGAACATCATTTGAGTGGAAAAACATGGTATGATGGAGATGGAATATGTATTGATAATGGATGGGCATGCATCTCGACATATATGATGAGTAAAATAAGCGAGATAGCGAGTCAACAAAGTAGAAGAAATGCAAGACAACATATACAAGAATCTGCATGATCAATAAAACCTTGCCAAATTAGAGCGGGCACCTTGATGGGTGAGCAGGACAAACCATACGCCTTTGACTCCTCGAGGTTAGAATAGTCATTAGGATCATATGCGAACAAGAATCAACGGTGGTGATATGAGTTTCATTGCATCGAGAATGGCACTCAATGCCTTGGTGCCAATTTGTGAAATCACTGGGTGTTTAGCTTCAAGAGTGGACTGCGCTAAATGCGCACAAAGCAGCTACACGAGATCATAGTGTAGATATAGCAGGGGAAAAAGTAAGCATGAGTAAAATCAGCAAAGTGGAACTTGGAATATATTCTTTAATCTTTGCAATTAGCTAGAAAGAGCGGATACAGTTCTCTTCAATGAAGGTGCAGTCTTGTTAATATCGATGTAACTCTCAAAGGCAGCTCCCCATTTCCTTGCTATTCTTATAAGTTCAAGTGGGCATGTCACTACAAATCCTATTCCTATGTTCAAATCCTCTGAATCAAAGAGGCTCAAAGTGTCCATCAAAACCGGTAGTATAGACCTCTACTGCTGCAAATGTCCTGCTCATCTTGATACTAAGGAATCTTGTACTACTATCATACTCCCTTAGTTCCAAAATATAAGTCTTGGTAGAGATTTCCACTGGATCACATCGGATGTATCCGGATACATTTTAGTGTAGATTCTCATTTTGCTCCATATGTAGTCCATGGTGGAATATATACAAGACTTGTATAAACGAGCAATCTATATTAAAAAGGAAGGAAGAACATGGTAAGAAAACAACAGATTTTGGATAATAAAATGTTGGTTCTTGTGATGCTTACATGATGAACAGGCGCATAAAATGCAACTCCAATTTGTCTCTCGACCATTTAGGCGGTTGGATGAAGATCCTCGTCTAACCCTTCTTCTTCCTCATCTGATTCTTCCCTCTGAGAACTTCACGGGCTGCCAGGCGGACCGCCCCACTTCTGTGTTCCTCCGCCACCCACCCCCACCCCACTGCTTCCCGCGTGAGCTTTCTTGATTCGTGAGGCCCACAATAATCGAGCCCCTTCGTTTGCAAATGAACAATGACTAAAATCGTGACAATTTTGAAATTTAGTCTACGTTTAACTAGTGTGGAATATAAAGGGAAAACCATAAGCATTGGGAGCATAGTGTTGAGCATGCCATGGCGGATCTGAAGGTGCATGGGACAAAGGCAACATATGACAAAGACAAATCGGAGTAAAGTAGTGGCGATCTATTTTCTTCTTGCGATAAATAAATTAATGAATCTGAAAAGAAGTACCACCTCAGTGCGGCGATGTATGCATCTCTTTGAAATTTGAGTCTTTATGATGCGATAATGTCGGCTGATCGTCTCAACGTATCTTTTCCAAACACTTTTACACTTGTTTTGGACTCTAACTTGATGATAAGCGAAACTAGCGTGGGTATGTTTGTTTGTTGAGCGCCATGATGTTGTTTATGTAGAAAAGAAAAGTTCTGGAATGTCACAGGAAATCACGAGGCACTTTCAGAATTAATAAAATTTTGGCGAAGAATCAAAGGCGAGGCCCCGGGCTGTCCACAGGGCGGCGCACCCTCCTATCTCGTGGGCCCCCTGGACACCTCCGCCTCAACTCCAACTCCATATATACCGTCTGGGAAAAAAAATCGAGGAGAAAGTTTCGCCGCGTTTCCACGACATGGAGCCGCCCTAAGCCTAATCTCTCGGGAGGCTGATCTGGAATCCGTTCGGAGGGGCTGGGAGAGAGGATGCGTCGCCGTCGTCATCATCAACCATCCTCCATCACCAATTTCATGATGCTCACCGCCGTCGTGAGTAATTCCATCGTGGGCTTCTCGGCGGTGATGGGTTGGATGAGATTTACCATGTAATCAAGTTAGTTTTAGGGGTTTGATCCTAGTATCCCTATGTTACGAGATTGATGTTGCTATGACTTTGCTATGTAATGCTTGTCACTAGGGACGAGTGCCATCATTTCAGATCTGAACCTATTATGTTTTCATGAATATATGTGTTCTTGATCCTATCTTGCAAGTCTATAGTCACCTATTATATGTTATGATCAAATGACTGATGACAATAATGGGATACTTCTCGGTGATGACCGTAGTTTGAGGAGTTCATGTATTCACTATGTGTTAATGCTTTGTTCGGTTCTCTATTAAAGGAATTAATATCCCTTAGTTTCCGTGACCTACTTTGGTTTTCTGAGAGGTAGGACAAAAGATGTCATCAAGTTCTTTTCCATAAGCCGTACATGACTATTTCACGGAATACATGCCTTCATTACATTGATGAATTGGAGGATTACCTATCACCCTATGTTATAAGCTGTTGCATGAGGAACATCCGCATAATTATCCATCATTGATCCATTGCCTCGAGCTTTTCACATATTGTTCGCTTATTTACTTTTCGTTTACTCTCTTGTTACAACTACTACAAAAACCCAAAAACATTTGTCTTTACTTTTGCTACGCTACTATTATTATCATACCACTTTTGCTACTAAACACTTTGCTGCGGATACTAAGTTATCTAGGTGTGGTTGAATTGACAACTCATTTGCTAATACTCAAGAATATTCTTTGGCTCCCCTTGTGAATCAATAAATTTGGGTTGAATACTCTACCTCGGAACATTGCGATCCCCTATACTTGTGGGTCATCAGCGGCATGGAAGCAGATCTAGGAGGGTAGGCGGTGGCGGCAGGTGCGGTGGGCAGAAGACGTGTAAGTGGCGCCCGCAGGTGAACTGACAGTGGGGATGAAGCGAGAGGGCGGGATGCAAGGATCGGTTGAAGCCATGGATGAGAATTCGATCTCTTGTAATGGGCGGCGGCATTGGTGTATCACTCGGCATGGTGGAGGAGGCGGCGGTGGATGGGGTGGCCAGACGGCGGGCGGAGGAGGTGGGTGGAGAGGTGTTACAGCGCAGTGCTGAATGGGAAAAGGAGGTAGAGAGGAAGGAGAACCATGTATTCAGCTTGTCTCAAATGCGAGAATTTACAAACTTAGCCCCGTTTCAAATTTCCTACATCAGAACAATATTAGTCGGTTGGGGATAGGGCGGTAATCTCGCATACACGAATATTTGCCGACGAGAGTTTGTTTTGGCGCCCACCGTGTATGAATATGAATCGGGGAGAGTCGATTTGTAGGGACACACCTTGTGTTTTGGCGCCCATCGTGTATGAATCCGGGTGAGAGGCGGTTCGTCATGTTTGGGTGAAATTACAAACCTACCCTATCAAAACCTATAGAAATCTAGTAGATAGGCTTTGCGTGGCGAGGATAGGCGGTAATTTCCATCTCGCAGATTTTGGTTTGAGCGATTCTTCGACTTTCCCTTCATTCAAATTTTCTGAGTGCTGCGTTTAGTGCCAACTCAATCGAATCCCGTTTGTATTCTAACTTTTTTTAGTGGGATCCATTTTCAATTGGAATTACATTCTATATACATCATTTTTTATATATACTTTCAAAAGCACAACAAAGAATTCTGCTCCTTTATATGTATAATATGATTTACAAATACAATGATCTCAAAATCTTAAGGTTGAATTCAAAAATTTAACCAAATTATGTTCTACTAAAATGTATGGATTAATATCTACATATTAAATAACATAGATGTGCATGAATTCATATGAGTATGCATGTTTGATAGATCAATTTTGGTTCAGTATGGATTACATGTATCATCATCTCAATTCAAATATTTGAATCCTTTTATGTTCACTCCTTTCATGCCCATCTCTCTCGCATGCATGCTCCTGAGTAGCTATCACTCTCTTTCTCCAGCTCACCCGCATACTCACTTCATGTTTCTCCTATCCTTGCAAACATGGTCTCTCGGCGTCTCCCTTGAGAAGTGTCACTCTCCCTATCATTATACATTACGGTTTCATTATCTCTCACGTCCTCTTTCTCTGGTATCACTTCGGTTAAGCTTTCTTTCACTCACACACAGGTCTCCATTTGTCTTTCACTTTGTCTTTCTCTCTATGGATTCTCTCACACACCCTATATGTCTCATATGACTCATACCACTAAAATTACTCTCTCTCTCTCTCTGTAGACACAACATTTCTTGTGATCTCCTTTTAGTCTCCATCCTCAGTGACATTATTCATTTGTTTACCAATTAGACAACCTCTCTCTCTCACGGACACACACACACAACTCTGCTTCCACTCCCTTCCGACTACCGTCTCTCTCTCACACACAAAACTCTTGCTTTCGCACCCGACTCATATTTCTCTCACAAACATTTATCGACTAGCCTCTAGATAGGTTTATACACCCTTTTCTCGTGCTTCCACTATCGCATACATGTCTCTCTCCGCTCCTTGTATCTATGTAGATTTTCTTCCCTTCTTGAGACACACCCTCTCGATCGTGCACACACACACTATCGCCTCATTTTAGTGATACCTACTTTACACTCCTTGTGTCTTTGTCACACATGCACTCAGTCCTCCTCCACTCTCCCTCTCTCTCACACACACATGGGCTTTTTGCAACAACTAGCAAGATGCCCATCGTTATCAGAACATCAAGATGCATTTGTATGAGTAGTTTATCTTGTGGGAAAAAGTATGAATGAGGAAGGCCTTATTTGCAAATGTGGAGAGGGTGTGGGTATCTTTACAAAGTTGCCATAGTTTCCTTCCTATCCGTCAGGATATAGATCGGACGACCTATATTGCAGGATGGCAGGCACACAATCATCACCGACAATGCTTTTTATAAAGTAGGGATAAAAAATAGAGTTGGTGATGATGGTAACCTAATCTGCGTAAGTAAATCCGGTTTATCGACGGATAAAGAAAAATATAACAATTACTCACTCTTCACATTTGCGGATAAGGCCTTCCTCGTTCATCCTTTTCTCCCACAAGATCTTGATGTTCCGTGCAGCACTTGACATCTTGCTAGTAAGTAGAAATTAGACATATACCACTTCTCGAATCTTGAAAACAACATTCCTCCCTTATCTCATCAAAACCGTAAAGGAATATATTTTGAGTGAAACATAACATATTTTAGTGATATACATTTTCAAAACTAGACTTTTTTCTATCAAATCGGTGAATATGTATTAATCTACTTTGATCGTGTGTGCACGCATTGGCACATTGCTAGTAGTTATTATAATTTTTGGACACCAGACAAGCGGTGGAGTACATATCTGAAGAGAAGGCCCGCATCGACTTTCCTGTCGTCCTTACACATGAGTGTTACGTAAAAGCGGCGTTAACAAATAAACCCTAAAACCCTAGGTGCGCGATTGCTGCATTAGCGGTGCAGTGCGTGGTGAGCACCTTTGTAGGAATAGTCATCCGTGATAATTTGATCCGTAGAGTTGATGGTCGGACCCGCAATTGAGCGACTTGGAGCGGTGGCTCGCATGATTGCCACAGTCGAGTAGCCATTTTAAAATATCGTTTTTAGCGGGGTTAAGAGTTCCGATTTTCAATGGCGTTATAAGTAGTAAGTAGTTTTAGAGCGATTGGTATGGGCGAAAATGGAATTCATAGTACTACGTACCTCCTTGGCGTATGGTTGTATGGGTTTATGTTGCGAGATGTTGAACCTGGTAGTTCTAGGGCAAATACTATGGTTTAGATTTAGATGTTGGTTTTGATAATGAAAATCGGAAGGAAACCCTTCTTTGATTAAAAAACTACTACCTCCATTACGGTTTACTAGTCCCCATCGTATTTTGGGTCAAAGTTTGTCCTGAATTTTACTTGTAAAATGTGAATGGAAGCGAGATTGTTATACAAACAAAAGGAGGGAGTGATTGTTATGACAGACGCGACCTCTCATAAGCGAGGCATTGAACGGTAGCGCCCGACAGAGCACTTTTCGGCTGCGAGGCCGAGCAACCTCCTCGCCCGTGCAACCAGCTTAAGCCGCCCTTTGCCTTCATTGAATCCAGCGTGTGCTAGCAACACGTCCTTCCTGAGCACGCATTTTAGAACACAAAAATGACTAAAATATAATTAATTTACGCATGGTCTTGACTTGTTGTGCTTGCACTAGTAGCGAACTAGTAGAGGTTTTCTTTATTTATAACTCTCCTCACATTTTTTGGCTTTGAAGTGAATCATGGTTGTGGACATTATGTATGAATGTGCGAGATATCGTGAACATGAGTTTGATGTGGAAGTTGAACTTGGAATGTCGGACTTCTTGGCGTGAACTATACCATGTCCAATGCTTCATCTGTTATTGTTTGGAAAGTAATTGCTGTTATTACATGACCCGAAAAAATATATTTTGTGCCACATCAGTAGATGCACGGACATCACAATAGGCATGCTGACTGGATAAACATTTGAACCTAGCTATTATGAAGGAAATTTTGTATTGACAACAGTTTTAGATGAAGGCGCCTAGCCTACTCTGCCTCCTAGCTTATTTAAGCTTCTTCCATCTCTTCTTTGGCTTGGGTGAAGAGAGCATCGATTGCTCTTTTAGCTTCTTGAGAACTCACTACATTCTCAAGGGCTCTTTGCGCGCTTTCTTTCAGCCTTTACTAATGCCACGAGGACACGAACATCGGCGACTCCACACGTGTGTAATCCGGCATCATCTGAGAATTTGCACCTTGTGTCTAATCCAACATCATTAGAGAACTTGCACCTTGTGTAATCCAGCCTCATTTGGAAACATGATCTCGAGGTTGACCATACTTCCCTCCTCGCGAGGCGCATCGACATGAAGTTACTTCTTTTTAGATCAATACTCGAACCTAGATCCATTTAGTAGAAGCGGATAAGCGAGAACTTCGAGAAGTGAATTCAAAGGAAAAAAATATAAAACAGACTACAAGGTGAGAACACCCACTTCCTACATCAAGCTAAAACAAAAGCATTAGGGCGATTAAGACTCTTCTTACACATCGAAGAACACGGGCTTAAGAAAGCGAAACTACAACATATACACATCGAAAGAACGAGGCTAAGCGAAAGTAATTGAAAGGGTGTTACCAAGCTCGTTTTGAGGTTCGATGCAGCTCCTCTTTAACTTTCCACTCCTTGAAGATGTCCCCAATATCCCGTGTTTGGTCTTCATTGCTCCTCGCATGTTACTTTTCGTGGTTTTAAAATCTCAACATGGCAAGAAAAATATACTACTAGTAATACTCGCGCATCTTGTGGCAACATTAAAGCACTAAATCGCCATGTTAGAGCATCTCCAACAGAATGTAACGCAGCGTAGCTTTAAGCGTTCTGATCTTGAGATCAAGAAGTAGAGACTAGAAGTAGAGGATAGTTCTCAGCATAGATAGATAAAAAAGATAATTCAACTACTCCTCGTCGTCCGACTCCTCCTCGGTGATGTCCTCCTCCGAGCGTCGGCATGGGCGTGAAGATACCGATCGTCGTCCAGTTCCCAAGGTGACGCTCTCCTAGCCTCATGTTGAATTGAGCGCCGCTTTTAGCCTCACGCTTGTCCTCGCGATAGGCGGCTCGCTCCGCCCTCCTCTTATCCCTCTCCGCCCTCCTTTGTGCGTAGAACTCACGCTCGTTGATGATGTCCTGCGGAAGTGTTGGCGCCACAGCGCATGGCTTCTCGTCCATCTCGGTGATGCTGAGGCGATGCTCCGCCTCGGTTGTCGCGGCGATCCTCGTCGGTGCTAAGCCAGCGGCAGGCGCTAGCTCTGCGCCGCTCAGCGTCGGCACGTTGGGAAGTTCAATGTTCTATGATGAGCGACAGCATACCGCCCGCGTCGTCAGCGGCTGCCTCGTTAGCGTGTCAAAATTGCGGAGAGGCGCATCCGCGGCGGATCTCGGCGGGCTTGGACGTAGCGTGAATCATGATCCCCAAGTTTCTGGTGGCGGCATGGTAGCGCGGCAGCGTGGCGAGAAAAGCGGGGAGGCGGTGGCGAGGCCTGAGCGGGGAGAGAGTGGTGGCAAGGCCTGAGCGGTGGGAGGCGTTGGATTTTATAAAGCACGCGGACCTTGCCATGCAAAATACGCCCGACGCTTTCCCAGCGATCCTTTCCAGCGTCTCTGCTATCTCTCTCTTCTCTCTTTGTTATATTTATTTTATATTTATATTTAATATTTATCTCTACTTCTCTACTGTCTACTTTTTTCTCTATACTTTTTCTTATAAAGCGAGTTGGTGATGATGGTGTGCCGCCATCTGCAATATAGGCCGTCGATTTATATTTGATAGATAGGAAGGAAACAAATGGGAATTTTGCAAAATATACCCATACCCTCTCAGTTGCAAATAAGGCCTTCCCTCGTTCATCCTTTTCTCCCACAAGATAAACTACTCATACAAATGCATCTTGATGCATTACGCATGGGCATCTTGCTAGTTCTAAAAACTTTCCATCATTTGCCACACTCTGGGTTGCGGATGAAAAACCTACAAGCACAACGTGATCTGAGGCGAAGCACAATTACAAGCTGATATTACATTTGGACAATGGAGGCTATAACCAATTACTTTTCGGGAACAATAGCACCTAGGAAATTTGAAGGGTAGGTATGAACAAAATTGGAACTGCACATGTCGCTAAGTGATTCAATACACACATTACCAATCGAGGAGGAGAGCGATGGTTGCGTGACCTCGTGAGTCATGGTTGATGGGGTGATTCATTGTCCTGACGGTGGTACTTCGCAGCGTCGGCTTCGAGGCGAGATCCGAGACCGTGGAAACGATGGGGAAGAGGCTCCGTGTCTGACGGCGATGACGGTGGACCGGCTCGGTGTGGCATCGAGGTCGTCGATGAGGCGGATCTTTGCGGTGGGCGAGTGTGCCGATGTAAAGGGAGGAGCACGAAGGCTGCGGTCCGTGGAGAAGTCTATTTTGCGGTGGGGATAGAAAATGGGGAGTATTAGGTGTACTACTCACGGGTGCGGGGTGGGGTTGGCTGTGGGAGGTGAACTGAGTTGAAAACAGCCCTACCAAGCGTCATCCGTGAGCTGTTCAGAAGGCTATGATGGTAACTTCCTTTGCTTTCGAATCGGGTCATGGAGATTTTCGCCGACCTCAAAATTTTGTGACACTTGAACTCGTGTGGCGTGTTGAGTGATTCGGCTAAGCAACTAGCGAGTAGTAGTAGTAAACTCTGCATATTAGGTTTGACCGAAGTCAAACTTCCTAAAGTTTGACCAAGTTTATAGAAAAATATAAACATTTACCATAACAAATATGTATGATGTGAAAGTACATTCAATAATGAATCTAATGGTATTTATTTGTTATTGTATATGTTAATATTTTTGTTATAAGCTTTGAGAGTTTACAAAACTTGACTTTGACCAATGCTAATACTGGGACTTAAATAAAAGCGGAGGAGTACACATTTGTTTTCTTAGTTTGTAGTGAACTAATCATTTGTTGAAATTGTGAAATAAATATATTAGGCTATTGACTTGAATGTAATGGTCTATACAATTCAATAGTTACAATCATTGTGAATCCCAAGATGTATACAAGGTCTATAGTACTTCACAACATGCTCAAACTCACATAATCCGTCAAATGAGAATCTAAATGCATTTCATAGTTATTACTTTGTAGGATGCAACAAAACCAACCATAACTCTACATCAGCCATTATAGAAGCAACATTTTGACATATCCCAATGTGTGATAGAATGCGAGAAGCTTTTGAAGATGGAGAGATAGAGGCGGGAAGATTGTATGTATGTGGGCGAGAGAGTAGGAGACAAACCTAACGAAGATAGAGAGAGAGAGAGAGAGAGAGAGGAAGAAGTTAGAGTGCATGAGAAAGATGGAGACATGTAATATCGTGAGATGCATGTATCCGGATTACATATCGTGGAAGGAAGAGACAACATGTTTGATGAGAGTGGAAAAACATGGAGGAGGGAAGGATCTCGTGGGTTGAGGATTGATAATTTTGTGCGGGGAGAGAGGATTGGTAATTTTGTGCAAGAGAGAGAGAGGGGGGGGGGAGAGTCGGTCGGCCGTCGTCACATCACCACTGCTTCAAATGGCCCGCATTCTCTGCTTGGTGGCCATGCGTCTTGATCTGCTCGATGCCCTCTTTGAAGATTGAGGTGTTGTGCATGTTGGGGTGCAAAGCACTGAGTGGTGTTATCGCCATAACCTTGGATGGGGATGAATTGTGTGCTCGGGGGTGTGTGTGTGTGTGTGTGTGTCTCTCTCTCTCTGTGTGTGTGTGTGTGTGTGTGTGTGTGTGTGTGTGTGTGGATATTGAGGAAACAAACCTAAGGAGAGAATGGGTATTCACGAAGAGATTGTGTGGGCCTTGAGGTGGCGGGGGGGGCGGGTGAGGTGTCAAAATGTGCGTTGATGCATGTGTTGCATCTCGACGTCGTCACGAGGACGGAGAATCGAGAGAGATGGTTGTTGTGTTACGGATGCTCCTCTCTCTCTCTCTCTCTCTCTCACACACACACACACACACACACAAATAAACTAGAAGACCGTTCTCTCATGTATACAACTATCGGCATCATCTATGTCTCACTCATGCATGATCATTTGCACATTCACACCTCTCTATGTATGTATCACACACACCGTCTCCACATTGCCCTTACGCACAACACATATGGACACATACACGTTCTCTCAGTCACACACAAAATCAGTATTAAAAAACTAGGTGCACCTAAAGCGTCCAAATCCAAATAAACACAATGGGCTAAATTCAAATATATGGAAATATTGCGTCAAGAACTTTCCGGGAAAAAAAGTTGAGTAATATTAAGGATTGTTTTCACACACAAAAAGGTTCGATGGATGTCCTTGAGCGCGACATGGTGGCCTGCAGTTCGATCGACCCGTGCGGCAGCAGTTCGCGCTTGCACATCTTCTTGGAGATGCTAGGAGATGCTTCTTGGAGATGCTTTACTTGGCGATGCTACTTGGAGGACTTGGTCTACTCTCTTACATCTTTGTAAAGCGGAGCTGCCTAAAAGCGTAGTCTTGACGAGTTAACTATCCCCCTCATTACGGCATTCTGCTGATTCGGTCCACCGATATGGCCCTTTACATATACCCATGCATATGTAGTGTAGCTCCTTGCTTGCGAGTACTTTGGATGAGTACTCCGGTTGCTTTCTTCCCCTTTTCCCCTTTCCTTTCTTTACGGTTTTCATGCCGCAGATCTTTGAAATCCGAGGCAGAGCGCCACCGTCGAGGGCGACTACTACTGAAGGTGCCTACTACGTGCGGTGGCGGCAGCGACCGAGGAAGTAGTTTAGGAGGATCGAGGCGGAGGCTGCGCCTCTTCGTCTGTATCGGTTTGTGCTAGCCTTCTTAGGCAAACTTGTTTAACTTATATGCGTACTTTCGGATATTGTTGCTTCCGTGACTTCGTCTATGATCGAGCACTTGTATTCGAGCCCTCGAGGCCCTGGCTTGTATTATGATGCTTGTATGACTTATTTTACTTTTGGAGTTGTGTTGTGATATCTTCCGTGAGTCCACGATCTTGATCGTACTGCGTTTGCGTGCATGATTAGTGTCTGATTAAATCGAAGCGTCCTGATGGCGCGATGCACAGGAGACAGGGGCGGGGTCCCCATCAAGCGCCTAGAACATCCGGCACCTCCGGAAGTTCTACCCCTGAAGAAAGGCTACATCTGTGAAGCAAGGCTACGGCCTATGAAGGTCTCCGCTTCGTGACACTCTCACGTAATAATGAGTGTTTGTACCGCCCGAGTCTCTAGATGCATACAGGGCCTCATGGGGCTCCCTCCCAGTCTTAGTGGCACTTAGCTCATGGTGAAAAGACTAGATTAGGTCTTGGATCTGGTGTTCATTTCTTTCGAAGTTGCTTGCAGTTTTAGTGATCTTTCAATGGATTTGGTGCTCTCATGTTTTGGTTCGCCAGTTAATTTCTTCCTCGCTTTCGGTTGTTTACGGCTAGAGGCGGGGAGATAGCGATTGCCGTCACTCTCCCTCGCGCTCCTGGCGTGGGGGCTAAGCAGTGTGCGCCTTGGGCCTACCCTCATCTGGCGCACACCATGTCGAACCCGCTGCCACAGTGTTCGGCCTCGTCCTCACGAGGAGCCCTCGATCAAGCTCACGAGCATAAACACCCCTCATGCTCACATGCCACCGAGGCGGCGACATGATGCATTAAGTCGAGCTAATCACTACAAAAAATATACTTCCGTGATGATCGTGTTTGTCACGATGAGTCGCGTTTTTATCATGCATGTACATCCATGATGATTTTATGATAGAATCAAGATAATCATACATGTGCTATCGTAGAAGTGTTCCATGACATTACCAAAATTATCGTCTGGGCGTGTGTCCACTTCCATGACGATAAATCGCGCATCCGCAGTGCTTTCGTCAAGGGTGACCGACACGTGGCATCGGCCGTAACGGAACACCGTTAAGCTATCGGGTCGGGTTTGGATCAATAACCCGTTAACAGCCCGACCAATGGGGATTTTCCGTGTAAAATCATCATTGGTTTGGAGAGACTGCGTGTCGGTCGCGTTAGCACGGTGTCACTCATCCATGGGCGAATCTTAGATGATATGTTGACCGTGGACGGCCCATCAAGTTTAAATGGGCGGCCCAACTAAAACCCATAAGATTTTGCGGACCATAATGGGCCAGCCCAGCTAAAACCCACGAATTTTGCGAACCATAATGGATTGGCCCAGCTAAAGGCCCACATGATTTTTGCGGGCCATAATGGGCGGACCAGTAAAGGCCGAGGATTTTTGTGTGCCATAGTGGGCCAGCCAGTGTAACCCACAAGATTCTTGCGGATCATAATGGGCGGCCCGACTAAAGGCCCAGAATTTCACTTGACATTAATGGGCGGCTCGTTGTGAGCCCACAAGATTTTTGTGGACCCTAGTAAGTAGGCCCATTAGCCTTTACCATGTTTTGGGCCAAATCTTGGCCCATATTGATTCGGTCCATTAATGGCCTGCCGTTTAGGACTAATAGGCCCATATGAAGGCCCCCGTTAAAACCTACCACGTTACGGGCCAAATTACAGCCGGATCGGTCCGACCCTTGAGGCTTTGGGCTAAATTATGGCCCATGTCGATTCGGCGTCAGCTGGGCCTTATGCTTTTGAGCCCACTTGCTAAAGTCCCATTTAGTAATTGACGATATTAGTTTAACATTAAGGACCCATTTAACATTCGGCCCTATATTAATTTACGTCTGTTGAAAGCCCATCATATAGTTGGGCCTAACTACGACCGGTTTGCATCGGCACCTTTCGCTGGATATCTCGATTGGGCGAACAAGGACCGAGACAATTTTGGCCTATTAAAAGCCCGTGATTTGATTCGCACAATCATGGTGGGGTCCATTCGAGCTCTTCTTGAGGCCGTGAGCTATTCGACGTTCAGGCCCAACCTACTTCTACTCCTAAAAGCCCATTGAGTTTTCTTGCGAAAAGAGGGGGGGTTACTCGGCCTATTAATGCCGAATCTACTAGTGGGCGGTTTACTTTTGGCCTTTGAGACCAAGATAGCGGGGGCCCATGATCGGATCATACATCGTGATTGCATGACCCGATTATGTACCATAATTTTACGGTTTGGCGGTTCTTTGCGAAACGGATATATCTGATAAAATAAGCGCAGATCGTGAATAAGAAAAAACCTAGACTATACAATAAAGAAATTACATATTACATCACTTTGGGCATCAAAGTTCGTCACTATGACAATAAAGCACAAGCAGACAGTGATTACATACCTTTGGGCATCAAAGATGCGCCACCAATGCAAATAAACACGCCAAAGAAATAATACTCCCTCCGTTCCTCAATATAAGGTTTATTATTTTTCAAAAAAGTCAAACTTCCCTAAGTTTGACCAAGTTTATACACAAAAATATCAATATCTAGAATACCAAATCATTATCACTAGATTCATCATGAACTGTATTTTTACATTTTATATATTTAGTATTATAAATCTTTATATATTTTTTACGTAAAGTTGGTTGAAACATAGACAAGATTGACCTTTTGAAAAACTAATACACCTTATATTTAAAATGGAGGAGTATAAACAACTTGACACTTCAATAGAGTTCATGAAAGGTTAGCCTACTTTGGAAATGCCGTATAGCTGTGAGCAAGATGATGAGGCTGCGCTTGTTCAACACTTATATCTTCCTCACTCTAAAACATAAACAAGCAAGCAGATGACATGTTTTGCACATAAAGTATCGGTCTTGAACAACCACATTTCTTCTTGTGAATAAAGTGCCACAGTTTAAAATTGCATTAACACAATATGGTATTATTCAGGTCAAGACATGGCAGCAAATGACATTGTGAAGGAGTTGGCTTCCGACACCCTTGGATTCTGGATCAAGAACTCATAAGTATCAATGGTTAGTGTCTTGTCAATTTATCCCATTTGATTGGCAAATAAAGAGCCGGTTTAAATAATAGTAGAATGATATGACATTGTTCATAGTTAAGACATTCGAATATGACATTGTCTTGTAGTGAGTAGGTTCACCACACCCTTGGATTCTGAGATGAAGAATAGAAGCATACATGCGGTCAAAGAAGATCACTTGCTCTGTATAGTTTAATTTGCATGGTATGAAGAAGGAACTTGGTTGTACAATTGAAAACTTAAATTGAGAAGGACAAACTTTTGTTTATGAACTACATAATAAACTTTAAACATGCAATTTGATGCAAACACCAAAAATAAACAGCTATTAGGTCATGCCTAACCAAATATACACAAAAAGTTTGAAGGCTTGAGAAGGATAAACTTACATTATTGGTGAAGGCGGCTCTATAAAGCCCTTGTCCATGTTGATGGGGGAATTCAAGAAGTTTACCACAGAATCTTCTTCATAAGCATTGCCTTCATTCTACATTTTGTTAAGAGTAAATATAGATGTGATAATATATGAAAAATAGAGAATATTTAAGATAAGATGAAGAGTGATGCTACATAACCAAGTAGCTATAAATGTAAGTCTTCGATGGGCAAAAATGCGACCAAGAGCAATGCACAACTAAACTTCTTGATACCAACCTTATGGTGAGTAAATATAGGCGTGATGTGTAGAAAATGGAGGCGAAGGAAAATAAGCTGCGAGTGATGGTACATGAACAACTACTGTCATTATAAGTACAGCGATAAAGGACATCATGTACTTATAAGAACAATCAGAGCTAAAAATCATTGGCATTGGCTATATTCTACACTAATGTAACCATTCATGCGGTCGAGATAATTGGATCACGAACAATTGATAAGAAAACTATCATGCATAGTACTATCACATAATGAACCGTATCTATGCAAATACTGTGATACAAGACAACAAGTACTAACAAGAGCAAAGCGTTAAAGCATATTTGCGATATCACATAGTTCTTTTCAAACGAATTCTTCTTGAGTAGATTTCCTACAAAAAAGATCCGTAAGGCACATGCGAAAAAGTAGAACTTCAAATTGTCATGTGATTTCATAGGCGATACCTCATCACGAGAGCGAGACGATGCATAACAAGGTTTTCCATTCAATGTCTTCTAAATTTAGCACATGAGACTTCATCGGAAATTAGTTTATAGACTTGCCATCAAAGTGTGATTTCCTCGAGTAACACCAATCTTTGCTGCAATGCTTCCTTAAAAAACAAGCAAGCTTTGCTTGTCATGACTATCAGATTGACCCTCGCCTAGTTACAACAATGTAATGTAAATCCTTGATGTCTTCAATCGTGAGAAAAGCAGGAAATAATAACCATGAATAATAGCACCTACGTAAGTTGAGCAGGGAAGATGTGAAAATGGTGTGCATCTTCACTATAATCTTCCCTTGATGGGAATATATGCACGTAGTCCCTAACAACATTGAAAGCATTGTCTTTTAAGCGGGAATAAATGGAATGGGGTTCCAATCTGCGAGGAATTGGCGTCTCTGCCGGTTAGGATAGGTCTTCGACGGTGGACTTCTTTGTACTTTTCTTTGGGTGCGATTTCGTACGTTAGTTGGTGCTATGACAAATGAAATCGGTATACCTTTTCTTGGTCACGAGTCTGTGGTGGGGCTAGTGGTGCAGTATGGAGTGCAGTCTGCTGGAGTCGGTCCTACGTTTTTGTGTCCTTTGTTGTACAACCAATATAAGTGGGGTGTTATGGATTTCTCGGCACCACCATGTTTTCAAGGACTTTCTTTGGTGCTCCTTGGTTTGTAATCACCCTCTTCCTTTTGATGTCGATGCACAAGAACATCATTTGAGTGGAAAAACATGGTATGATGGAGATGGAATATGTATTGATAATGGATGGGCATGCATCTCGACATATATGATGAGTAAAATAAGCGAGATAGCGAGTCAACAAAGTAGAAGAAATGCAAGACAACATATACAAGAATCTGCATGATCAATAAAACCTTGCCAAATTAGAGCGGGCACCTTGATGGGTGAGCAGGACAAACCATACGCCTTTGACTCCTCGAGGTTAGAATAGTCATTAGGATCATATGCGAACAAGAATCAACGGTGGTGATATGAGTTTCATTGCATCGAGAATGGCACTCAATGCCTTGGTGCCAATTTGTGAAATCACTGGGTGTTTAGCTTCAAGAGTGGACTGCGCTAAATGCGCACAAAGCAGCTACACGAGATCATAGTGTAGATATAGCAGGGGAAAAAGTAAGCATGAGTAAAATCAGCAAAGTGGAACTTGGAATATATTCTTTAATCTTTGCAATTAGCTAGAAAGAGCGGATACAGTTCTCTTCAATGAAGGTGCAGTCTTGTTAATATCGATGTAACTCTCAAAGGCAGCTCCCCATTTCCTTGCTATTCTTATAAGTTCAAGTGGGCATGTCACTACAAATCCTATTCCTATGTTCAAATCCTCTGAATCAAAGAGGCTCAAAGTGTCCATCAAAACCGGTAGTATAGACCTCTACTGCTGCAAATGTCCTGCTCATCTTGATACTAAGGAATCTTGTACTACTATCATACTCCCTTAGTTCCAAAATATAAGTCTTGGTAGAGATTTCCACTGGATCACATCGGATGTATCCGGATACATTTTAGTGTAGATTCTCATTTTGCTCCATATGTAGTCCATGGTGGAATATATACAAGACTTGTATAAACGAGCAATCTATATTAAAAAGGAAGGAAGAACATGGTAAGAAAACAACAGATTTTGGATAATAAAATGTTGGTTCTTGTGATGCTTACATGATGAACAGGCGCATAAAATGCAACTCCAATTTGTCTCTCGACCATTTAGGCGGTTGGATGAAGATCCTCGTCTAACCCTTCTTCTTCCTCATCTGATTCTTCCCTCTGAGAACTTCACGGGCTGCCAGGCGGACCGCCCCACTTCTGTGTTCCTCCGCCACCCACCCCCACCCCACTGCTTCCCGCGTGAGCTTTCTTGATTCGTGAGGCCCACAATAATCGAGCCCCTTCGTTTGCAAATGAACAATGACTAAAATCGTGACAATTTTGAAATTTAGTCTACGTTTAACTAGTGTGGAATATAAAGGGAAAACCATAAGCATTGGGAGCATAGTGTTGAGCATGCCATGGCGGATCTGAAGGTGCATGGGACAAAGGCAACATATGACAAAGACAAATCGGAGTAAAGTAGTGGCGATCTATTTTCTTCTTGCGATAAATAAATTAATGAATCTGAAAAGAAGTACCACCTCAGTGCGGCGATGTATGCATCTCTTTGAAATTTGAGTCTTTATGATGCGATAATGTCGGCTGATCGTCTCAACGTATCTTTTCCAAACACTTTTACACTTGTTTTGGACTCTAACTTGATGATAAGCGAAACTAGCGTGGGTATGTTTGTTTGTTGAGCGCCATGATGTTGTTTATGTAGAAAAGAAAAGTTCTGGAATGTCACAGGAAATCACGAGGCACTTTCAGAATTAATAAAATTTTGGCGAAGAATCAAAGGCGAGGCCCCGGGCTGTCCACAGGGCGGCGCACCCTCCTATCTCGTGGGCCCCCTGGACACCTCCGCCTCAACTCCAACTCCATATATACCGTCTGGGAAAAAAAATCGAGGAGAAAGTTTCGCCGCGTTTCCACGACATGGAGCCGCCCTAAGCCTAATCTCTCGGGAGGCTGATCTGGAATCCGTTCGGAGGGGCTGGGAGAGAGGATGCGTCGCCGTCGTCATCATCAACCATCCTCCATCACCAATTTCATGATGCTCACCGCCGTCGTGAGTAATTCCATCGTGGGCTTCTCGGCGGTGATGGGTTGGATGAGATTTACCATGTAATCAAGTTAGTTTTAGGGGTTTGATCCTAGTATCCCTATGTTACGAGATTGATGTTGCTATGACTTTGCTATGTAATGCTTGTCACTAGGGACGAGTGCCATCATTTCAGATCTGAACCTATTATGTTTTCATGAATATATGTGTTCTTGATCCTATCTTGCAAGTCTATAGTCACCTATTATATGTTATGATCAAATGACTGATGACAATAATGGGATACTTCTCGGTGATGACCGTAGTTTGAGGAGTTCATGTATTCACTATGTGTTAATGCTTTGTTCGGTTCTCTATTAAAGGAATTAATATCCCTTAGTTTCCGTGACCTACTTTGGTTTTCTGAGAGGTAGGACAAAAGATGTCATCAAGTTCTTTTCCATAAGCCGTACATGACTATTTCACGGAATACATGCCTTCATTACATTGATGAATTGGAGGATTACCTATCACCCTATGTTATAAGCTGTTGCATGAGGAACATCCGCATAATTATCCATCATTGATCCATTGCCTCGAGCTTTTCACATATTGTTCGCTTATTTACTTTTCGTTTACTCTCTTGTTACAACTACTACAAAAACCCAAAAACATTTGTCTTTACTTTTGCTACGCTACTATTATTATCATACCACTTTTGCTACTAAACACTTTGCTGCGGATACTAAGTTATCTAGGTGTGGTTGAATTGACAACTCATTTGCTAATACTCAAGAATATTCTTTGGCTCCCCTTGTGAATCAATAAATTTGGGTTGAATACTCTACCTCGGAACATTGCGATCCCCTATACTTGTGGGTCATCAGCGGCATGGAAGCAGATCTAGGAGGGTAGGCGGTGGCGGCAGGTGCGGTGGGCAGAAGACGTGTAAGTGGCGCCCGCAGGTGAACTGACAGTGGGGATGAAGCGAGAGGGCGGGATGCAAGGATCGGTTGAAGCCATGGATGAGAATTCGATCTCTTGTAATGGGCGGCGGCATTGGTGTATCACTCGGCATGGTGGAGGAGGCGGCGGTGGATGGGGTGGCCAGACGGCGGGCGGAGGAGGTGGGTGGAGAGGTGTTACAGCGCAGTGCTGAATGGGAAAAGGAGGTAGAGAGGAAGGAGAACCATGTATTCAGCTTGTCTCAAATGCGAGAATTTACAAACTTAGCCCCGTTTCAAATTTCCTACATCAGAACAATATTAGTCGGTTGGGGATAGGGCGGTAATCTCGCATACACGAATATTTGCCGACGAGAGTTTGTTTTGGCGCCCACCGTGTATGAATATGAATCGGGGAGAGTCGATTTGTAGGGACACACCTTGTGTTTTGGCGCCCATCGTGTATGAATCCGGGTGAGAGGCGGTTCGTCATGTTTGGGTGAAATTACAAACCTACCCTATCAAAACCTATAGAAATCTAGTAGATAGGCTTTGCGTGGCGAGGATAGGCGGTAATTTCCATCTCGCAGATTTTGGTTTGAGCGATTCTTCGACTTTCCCTTCATTCAAATTTTCTGAGTGCTGCGTTTAGTGCCAACTCAATCGAATCCCGTTTGTATTCTAACTTTTTTTAGTGGGATCCATTTTCAATTGGAATTACATTCTATATACATCATTTTTTATATATACTTTCAAAAGCACAACAAAGAATTCTGCTCCTTTATATGTATAATATGATTTACAAATACAATGATCTCAAAATCTTAAGGTTGAATTCAAAAATTTAACCAAATTATGTTCTACTAAAATGTATGGATTAATATCTACATATTAAATAACATAGATGTGCATGAATTCATATGAGTATGCATGTTTGATAGATCAATTTTGGTTCAGTATGGATTACATGTATCATCATCTCAATTCAAATATTTGAATCCTTTTATGTTCACTCCTTTCATGCCCATCTCTCTCGCATGCATGCTCCTGAGTAGCTATCACTCTCTTTCTCCAGCTCACCCGCATACTCACTTCATGTTTCTCCTATCCTTGCAAACATGGTCTCTCGGCGTCTCCCTTGAGAAGTGTCACTCTCCCTATCATTATACATTACGGTTTCATTATCTCTCACGTCCTCTTTCTCTGGTATCACTTCGGTTAAGCTTTCTTTCACTCACACACAGGTCTCCATTTGTCTTTCACTTTGTCTTTCTCTCTATGGATTCTCTCACACACCCTATATGTCTCATATGACTCATACCACTAAAATTACTCTCTCTCTCTCTCTGTAGACACAACATTTCTTGTGATCTCCTTTTAGTCTCCATCCTCAGTGACATTATTCATTTGTTTACCAATTAGACAACCTCTCTCTCTCACGGACACACACACACAACTCTGCTTCCACTCCCTTCCGACTACCGTCTCTCTCTCACACACAAAACTCTTGCTTTCGCACCCGACTCATATTTCTCTCACAAACATTTATCGACTAGCCTCTAGATAGGTTTATACACCCTTTTCTCGTGCTTCCACTATCGCATACATGTCTCTCTCCGCTCCTTGTATCTATGTAGATTTTCTTCCCTTCTTGAGACACACCCTCTCGATCGTGCACACACACACTATCGCCTCATTTTAGTGATACCTACTTTACACTCCTTGTGTCTTTGTCACACATGCACTCAGTCCTCCTCCACTCTCCCTCTCTCTCACACACACATGGGCTTTTTGCAACAACTAGCAAGATGCCCATCGTTATCAGAACATCAAGATGCATTTGTATGAGTAGTTTATCTTGTGGGAAAAAGTATGAATGAGGAAGGCCTTATTTGCAAATGTGGAGAGGGTGTGGGTATCTTTACAAAGTTGCCATAGTTTCCTTCCTATCCGTCAGGATATAGATCGGACGACCTATATTGCAGGATGGCAGGCACACAATCATCACCGACAATGCTTTTTATAAAGTAGGGATAAAAAATAGAGTTGGTGATGATGGTAACCTAATCTGCGTAAGTAAATCCGGTTTATCGACGGATAAAGAAAAATATAACAATTACTCACTCTTCACATTTGCGGATAAGGCCTTCCTCGTTCATCCTTTTCTCCCACAAGATCTTGATGTTCCGTGCAGCACTTGACATCTTGCTAGTAAGTAGAAATTAGACATATACCACTTCTCGAATCTTGAAAACAACATTCCTCCCTTATCTCATCAAAACCGTAAAGGAATATATTTTGAGTGAAACATAACATATTTTAGTGATATACATTTTCAAAACTAGACTTTTTTCTATCAAATCGGTGAATATGTATTAATCTACTTTGATCGTGTGTGCACGCATTGGCACATTGCTAGTAGTTATTATAATTTTTGGACACCAGACAAGCGGTGGAGTACATATCTGAAGAGAAGGCCCGCATCGACTTTCCTGTCGTCCTTACACATGAGTGTTACGTAAAAGCGGCGTTAACAAATAAACCCTAAAACCCTAGGTGCGCGATTGCTGCATTAGCGGTGCAGTGCGTGGTGAGCACCTTTGTAGGAATAGTCATCCGTGATAATTTGATCCGTAGAGTTGATGGTCGGACCCGCAATTGAGCGACTTGGAGCGGTGGCTCGCATGATTGCCACAGTCGAGTAGCCATTTTAAAATATCGTTTTTAGCGGGGTTAAGAGTTCCGATTTTCAATGGCGTTATAAGTAGTAAGTAGTTTTAGAGCGATTGGTATGGGCGAAAATGGAATTCATAGTACTACGTACCTCCTTGGCGTATGGTTGTATGGGTTTATGTTGCGAGATGTTGAACCTGGTAGTTCTAGGGCAAATACTATGGTTTAGATTTAGATGTTGGTTTTGATAATGAAAATCGGAAGGAAACCCTTCTTTGATTAAAAAACTACTACCTCCATTACGGTTTACTAGTCCCCATCGTATTTTGGGTCAAAGTTTGTCCTGAATTTTACTTGTAAAATGTGAATGGAAGCGAGATTGTTATACAAACAAAAGGAGGGAGTGATTGTTATGACAGACGCGACCTCTCATAAGCGAGGCATTGAACGGTAGCGCCCGACAGAGCACTTTTCGGCTGCGAGGCCGAGCAACCTCCTCGCCCGTGCAACCAGCTTAAGCCGCCCTTTGCCTTCATTGAATCCAGCGTGTGCTAGCAACACGTCCTTCCTGAGCACGCATTTTAGAACACAAAAATGACTAAAATATAATTAATTTACGCATGGTCTTGACTTGTTGTGCTTGCACTAGTAGCGAACTAGTAGAGGTTTTCTTTATTTATAACTCTCCTCACATTTTTTGGCTTTGAAGTGAATCATGGTTGTGGACATTATGTATGAATGTGCGAGATATCGTGAACATGAGTTTGATGTGGAAGTTGAACTTGGAATGTCGGACTTCTTGGCGTGAACTATACCATGTCCAATGCTTCATCTGTTATTGTTTGGAAAGTAATTGCTGTTATTACATGACCCGAAAAAATATATTTTGTGCCACATCAGTAGATGCACGGACATCACAATAGGCATGCTGACTGGATAAACATTTGAACCTAGCTATTATGAAGGAAATTTTGTATTGACAACAGTTTTAGATGAAGGCGCCTAGCCTACTCTGCCTCCTAGCTTATTTAAGCTTCTTCCATCTCTTCTTTGGCTTGGGTGAAGAGAGCATCGATTGCTCTTTTAGCTTCTTGAGAACTCACTACATTCTCAAGGGCTCTTTGCGCGCTTTCTTTCAGCCTTTACTAATGCCACGAGGACACGAACATCGGCGACTCCACACGTGTGTAATCCGGCATCATCTGAGAATTTGCACCTTGTGTCTAATCCAACATCATTAGAGAACTTGCACCTTGTGTAATCCAGCCTCATTTGGAAACATGATCTCGAGGTTGACCATACTTCCCTCCTCGCGAGGCGCATCGACATGAAGTTACTTCTTTTTAGATCAATACTCGAACCTAGATCCATTTAGTAGAAGCGGATAAGCGAGAACTTCGAGAAGTGAATTCAAAGGAAAAAAATATAAAACAGACTACAAGGTGAGAACACCCACTTCCTACATCAAGCTAAAACAAAAGCATTAGGGCGATTAAGACTCTTCTTACACATCGAAGAACACGGGCTTAAGAAAGCGAAACTACAACATATACACATCGAAAGAACGAGGCTAAGCGAAAGTAATTGAAAGGGTGTTACCAAGCTCGTTTTGAGGTTCGATGCAGCTCCTCTTTAACTTTCCACTCCTTGAAGATGTCCCCAATATCCCGTGTTTGGTCTTCATTGCTCCTCGCATGTTACTTTTCGTGGTTTTAAAATCTCAACATGGCAAGAAAAATATACTACTAGTAATACTCGCGCATCTTGTGGCAACATTAAAGCACTAAATCGCCATGTTAGAGCATCTCCAACAGAATGTAACGCAGCGTAGCTTTAAGCGTTCTGATCTTGAGATCAAGAAGTAGAGACTAGAAGTAGAGGATAGTTCTCAGCATAGATAGATAAAAAAGATAATTCAACTACTCCTCGTCGTCCGACTCCTCCTCGGTGATGTCCTCCTCCGAGCGTCGGCATGGGCGTGAAGATACCGATCGTCGTCCAGTTCCCAAGGTGACGCTCTCCTAGCCTCATGTTGAATTGAGCGCCGCTTTTAGCCTCACGCTTGTCCTCGCGATAGGCGGCTCGCTCCGCCCTCCTCTTATCCCTCTCCGCCCTCCTTTGTGCGTAGAACTCACGCTCGTTGATGATGTCCTGCGGAAGTGTTGGCGCCACAGCGCATGGCTTCTCGTCCATCTCGGTGATGCTGAGGCGATGCTCCGCCTCGGTTGTCGCGGCGATCCTCGTCGGTGCTAAGCCAGCGGCAGGCGCTAGCTCTGCGCCGCTCAGCGTCGGCACGTTGGGAAGTTCAATGTTCTATGATGAGCGACAGCATACCGCCCGCGTCGTCAGCGGCTGCCTCGTTAGCGTGTCAAAATTGCGGAGAGGCGCATCCGCGGCGGATCTCGGCGGGCTTGGACGTAGCGTGAATCATGATCCCCAAGTTTCTGGTGGCGGCATGGTAGCGCGGCAGCGTGGCGAGAAAAGCGGGGAGGCGGTGGCGAGGCCTGAGCGGGGAGAGAGTGGTGGCAAGGCCTGAGCGGTGGGAGGCGTTGGATTTTATAAAGCACGCGGACCTTGCCATGCAAAATACGCCCGACGCTTTCCCAGCGATCCTTTCCAGCGTCTCTGCTATCTCTCTCTTCTCTCTTTGTTATATTTATTTTATATTTATATTTAATATTTATCTCTACTTCTCTACTGTCTACTTTTTTCTCTATACTTTTTCTTATAAAGCGAGTTGGTGATGATGGTGTGCCGCCATCTGCAATATAGGCCGTCGATTTATATTTGATAGATAGGAAGGAAACAAATGGGAATTTTGCAAAATATACCCATACCCTCTCAGTTGCAAATAAGGCCTTCCCTCGTTCATCCTTTTCTCCCACAAGATAAACTACTCATACAAATGCATCTTGATGCATTACGCATGGGCATCTTGCTAGTTCTAAAAACTTTCCATCATTTGCCACACTCTGGGTTGCGGATGAAAAACCTACAAGCACAACGTGATCTGAGGCGAAGCACAATTACAAGCTGATATTACATTTGGACAATGGAGGCTATAACCAATTACTTTTCGGGAACAATAGCACCTAGGAAATTTGAAGGGTAGGTATGAACAAAATTGGAACTGCACATGTCGCTAAGTGATTCAATACACACATTACCAATCGAGGAGGAGAGCGATGGTTGCGTGACCTCGTGAGTCATGGTTGATGGGGTGATTCATTGTCCTGACGGTGGTACTTCGCAGCGTCGGCTTCGAGGCGAGATCCGAGACCGTGGAAACGATGGGGAAGAGGCTCCGTGTCTGACGGCGATGACGGTGGACCGGCTCGGTGTGGCATCGAGGTCGTCGATGAGGCGGATCTTTGCGGTGGGCGAGTGTGCCGATGTAAAGGGAGGAGCACGAAGGCTGCGGTCCGTGGAGAAGTCTATTTTGCGGTGGGGATAGAAAATGGGGAGTATTAGGTGTACTACTCACGGGTGCGGGGTGGGGTTGGCTGTGGGAGGTGAACTGAGTTGAAAACAGCCCTACCAAGCGTCATCCGTGAGCTGTTCAGAAGGCTATGATGGTAACTTCCTTTGCTTTCGAATCGGGTCATGGAGATTTTCGCCGACCTCAAAATTTTGTGACACTTGAACTCGTGTGGCGTGTTGAGTGATTCGGCTAAGCAACTAGCGAGTAGTAGTAGTAAACTCTGCATATTAGGTTTGACCGAAGTCAAACTTCCTAAAGTTTGACCAAGTTTATAGAAAAATATAAACATTTACCATAACAAATATGTATGATGTGAAAGTACATTCAATAATGAATCTAATGGTATTTATTTGTTATTGTATATGTTAATATTTTTGTTATAAGCTTTGAGAGTTTACAAAACTTGACTTTGACCAATGCTAATACTGGGACTTAAATAAAAGCGGAGGAGTACACATTTGTTTTCTTAGTTTGTAGTGAACTAATCATTTGTTGAAATTGTGAAATAAATATATTAGGCTATTGACTTGAATGTAATGGTCTATACAATTCAATAGTTACAATCATTGTGAATCCCAAGATGTATACAAGGTCTATAGTACTTCACAACATGCTCAAACTCACATAATCCGTCAAATGAGAATCTAAATGCATTTCATAGTTATTACTTTGTAGGATGCAACAAAACCAACCATAACTCTACATCAGCCATTATAGAAGCAACATTTTGACATATCCCAATGTGTGATAGAATGCGAGAAGCTTTTGAAGATGGAGAGATAGAGGCGGGAAGATTGTATGTATGTGGGCGAGAGAGTAGGAGACAAACCTAACGAAGATAGAGAGAGAGAGAGAGAGAGAGAGGAAGAAGTTAGAGTGCATGAGAAAGATGGAGACATGTAATATCGTGAGATGCATGTATCCGGATTACATATCGTGGAAGGAAGAGACAACATGTTTGATGAGAGTGGAAAAACATGGAGGAGGGAAGGATCTCGTGGGTTGAGGATTGATAATTTTGTGCGGGGAGAGAGGATTGGTAATTTTGTGCAAGAGAGAGAGAGGGGGGGGGGAGAGTCGGTCGGCCGTCGTCACATCACCACTGCTTCAAATGGCCCGCATTCTCTGCTTGGTGGCCATGCGTCTTGATCTGCTCGATGCCCTCTTTGAAGATTGAGGTGTTGTGCATGTTGGGGTGCAAAGCACTGAGTGGTGTTATCGCCATAACCTTGGATGGGGATGAATTGTGTGCTCGGGGGTGTGTGTGTGTGTGTGTGTGTCTCTCTCTCTCTGTGTGTGTGTGTGTGTGTGTGTGTGTGTGTGTGTGTGTGGATATTGAGGAAACAAACCTAAGGAGAGAATGGGTATTCACGAAGAGATTGTGTGGGCCTTGAGGTGGCGGGGGGGGCGGGTGAGGTGTCAAAATGTGCGTTGATGCATGTGTTGCATCTCGACGTCGTCACGAGGACGGAGAATCGAGAGAGATGGTTGTTGTGTTACGGATGCTCCTCTCTCTCTCTCTCTCTCTCTCACACACACACACACACACACACAAATAAACTAGAAGACCGTTCTCTCATGTATACAACTATCGGCATCATCTATGTCTCACTCATGCATGATCATTTGCACATTCACACCTCTCTATGTATGTATCACACACACCGTCTCCACATTGCCCTTACGCACAACACATATGGACACATACACGTTCTCTCAGTCACACACAAAATCAGTATTAAAAAACTAGGTGCACCTAAAGCGTCCAAATCCAAATAAACACAATGGGCTAAATTCAAATATATGGAAATATTGCGTCAAGAACTTTCCGGGAAAAAAAGTTGAGTAATATTAAGGATTGTTTTCACACACAAAAAGGTTCGATGGATGTCCTTGAGCGCGACATGGTGGCCTGCAGTTCGATCGACCCGTGCGGCAGCAGTTCGCTCTTGGACTTCTTCATCGGTGTTGGGGTCCATTACTGCTATAGAATTCTGCAAAGCCCGGCTTGTATGGTTGAAGTACTTTCAAACTTGAGTCAAGCTCGTGGCTCGGTGCCCACTCAGCGATCCCACTTGTTGCTTGGGTTGTGCAATATCCTCTTGCGGAGGCAGTGACCCTTTGTTATCTCGTGTGCACGGAAGTAATGGCAGCTTTCTCGAGGCCATGAGGGAGGCAGCAGCTTTTGCACAGAGTATCTTGATCTAGCCCCGGAGAGGAGCTTACAAAATACTGGTATTGCACCATCTTTTCGCACCTCATCCATTCTGCGGAGTTGTCCTTGTCGGGGCCCGGAGCTTGTAGACAGCCCCTTGTCTGGACTCGCTTGCGGTGGTGCAGCCTCCTCGTCGGACTCCTCTCTGCTACTAAGCAGCACTAACCCCTTGGTTGGTCGCCGCTGGATGCAACAATTTCTCTGTGGTCTAGGTGCGACAAGTATTGGGGTGGAGGATGAGGTACCGTTTCAAATTTTGCGTATTGCCTCGCTTAGGAGTCCATTTCATGGGGCCTGCCTTCTTCAAGATTTTGAAGAAAGGTAGGGCGCTCTTGATTTGAAATGAACCTCTTGAGCCACCACACAACCTGCGAGCCTGACATCCTTGACTGCCGGGGCCTCGATCGCTCAATGGCTTTAATCTTAGCGAGGGTTGGCTTCAATCCCTCTACGTGACACAAAGAACCAGAAGCTTGCGGAGGGAACTCCAAAGGCGCACTTCTCGGGGTTCAATTTTAACTGTATCTTCTTGAGGTTAAAATGTCTCTTCCAAATCTGAATCGGCGTATCCTTGCTCTTGCTTTTCACCACGATATCATCCATGTAAGCCTCTACATTCCTGTGGATCGTGGCTCCAAAAGCGTATACACTACCCTTGCAAATGTTGATCCTGCATTCTTGAGTCCAAGCGGCATGCGTGTGAAGCAATAGGTGCCACATGGAGTGATAAGCGATCTTCTCTTCATCCTCTTTGGCCATAAAGATCGGTGATAGCACTGAGTATGCATCAAGAAGCGAGTAGCTCACATCCGGCGGATGGAGTCAACAATTTGGTCGATCTTGCGTGACAAGGGAATGGATCCTTGGGACATGCTTTATTTACATCGGTGAAGTCTATACACAGCCTCCATTTCCCGTTGGCCTTGCGCTGACGGCATGGGTTTGACTAACCCGTCGGATGGATCACACCTCTAACTAGGCCTGCTGCCTCTAGCTTCTTGATTTCTTGTTGATGAATTCTTGGCGCTCCACGACTTGCTTCCTCACTTTTTTGTGCGGACGCGCATGAGGGCAAGCAGCAAGCTTGTGCTCAATTACCTTCACAGGAACACGGGGATGTCGGATGGTTGCCATGCAAACACATCGACGATACGCCAGGAAAGCTGTGCGCGTTTCCTATTCTTTGTCAAGCGTGGCTGATGGTGAAGAGTACCACCGATGCCGTCCTCATAGCGGACACCTTCTTGGTTGCCGGCGAACAGCCATTCCCTTTTACACTTGCGGCTGGAGCTCGGCAGGCGTCTGGGCAGCGTATAAGCGCCGCGTGTCTTCTGATGTAATCTTCTAGTCTCCCGGCGAGCTCCTCTCACGGGGCCTTGCGTGAGTGATGTAATCTTGAGCACAGGCGGCCTTCCCGGCAAGCTCCTCTTGCGGGGTCTCGATCTTCTATCTCGTATACTTTGTTCTTGAATGGCTTGATATGGAGGCGGGAATGGTCTCGGCAAGCACATAGTAAATCTGCCGGGGAGGCTGCATTGCCGTGCACAAGTTAAGTCTTGAGGTACCCCTACCTTAGCTCTGACAGAGCCCCGGGCATTGGGCCACACCACGGTGCAGCTTGTTGAGGCGAGGCCAGAATCGGTCTGCAGGCACTGAGGCCTGGCGTCGAATCCACTTCCGCCTCTGCCGCCTCCCGTGCTGCAGCCTCGTCGATTCGGCGTCGTGGGATGGGGCGATGCCCGTTCTTTAATGAGGAAAAGAGCAGGCGCCCCACTTCCCCATAAAAGCAGAGGAAGCGGTAGCGGTTCCCTCCTTCGCTTTCATTGTTTCTTCTTCCTCCTCGAAATCCTCTTTGCTTCTGCCTCCGCATCTCCTCCGTCTCTTGCGTCTGCTGGCGCCCGAACTCTTCGTCTTCCTTCCCTCGCCGCCTCCGCCATGGCCCGAAGGCAGGGAAGGGGAAGGGGAAAGCGGAGAAGACAAAGGAGAAATCGGCGGTGACAAAGCTCGCCAGATCTGAAGCGAGCGTGATCTTCCCTTGCGGCTCGGCGTGCGCAGGAACTCTGGGGCAAATATTTCCTGTTACAGGCCAAGAAGACCACGCGCATCCTCGGACGGAGCTCATCCGTGACCACCATGGACAACTATCACAGGCGGGTACTATTTCTTGGCGCTTTCTTCCCTGCGGTCTTTGTCCTCCTTTTACGAATTCTTCTGCGACATCATGAACACATCGGCTTCCACCTTCTTGACTTCACCCCAGCGCCATCCTCACAATGGCGGTTTTCTTATATGTGCGAAAACTTCATAGAATCACCCAAGCGTAGCTTTGTTCGGGCACTTCTTCACCCTAAATGAGCGGCTCCCCCCTTTAGGAGGAATTTCTTGAGTTTTAAATGCGAACTTGAAGAATTACGTACTTGCGGGAGCTCAGCGGCAAGTGGGAGAATGGCGTGCCGGCTGAGTCTTTGGGTTGTTGAAGGCGAGCGCAGCCCTTCACCGTGCCGTGCCACAGCGCCATCGTCTGTGGCGAAGGCGAGCGAGCTGGACTCGGACGATATCAAGCAGGCTTGCCCTCGTCAGGATTCTTCGTCTTGACAGCAAATCTAACGTTCGAGGTGAGCGCGAGACTTCCTCCGCCGCCCGCGTGCCCTCTCCAAGGCAGGAAAAAGGCGGCTGGGAGTGGCGCTGGGGATATAATGAGGCTGCGCCGGGCTGAACTTCAACTTCCCTTGGAGGCGAGGGGATGGTCGGGAACTCTTCAAGTCTGACCCGGCCCATCGAGTGGTTCGAGACCTTCGGGGTGGTGCCCCTCTGCAGCAGACACGGCTGGATCGCCTCCTCGCCATGATGCCGCGTGCGACTTCGCGCAGCGTGGGCGTACATAGATTCGCCCGAGCCAATGGGCGTCCTCAACTTCTTTGACAACCTTGAGGAGGTGGCGAAGAATAGGGCAGACCGAGGCTGACACGGGACACCACGGACCGGGAGCTTCGCGCATAGCTTCTCGGGCGAAGAGGCGGCTTCGGCCCATGGGCGGGAGATCGGCTGTCGCCCGGGAGGAGGCTGGGAGAGTCACCAAGCGAGGCGGAGATCTGAGACTGCAACTTCCTCGGCCTTCGGCTTCGCGAGTCCCCTCTCTGAGGCACTCAGGGATCCCGGAATCGCGGCGAGCCGGCAAAGGTGGTGCTGTCGGAGGAAGGAAGGCGCGGAAGAAAAGGGTCGCAGGCGGAGTATGCAGCGACCGGCCGAGGAGGAGAGAAGGATGCAGACGCCGAGGATGCGGCGGGTCCCACGGACCTTTGCCGGCGACCTCTCCTCGTCGTCGGAGACCTCCGCCCAAGGCGAGCTAAGCGTTCTCCAGCGCCTCCAGCAGCGGCGGCAGGCAGTACTCAGGCCCGGACAACTCCAGCTTCGCCGGGCAGCGCAAGCTTCGAGAGTCAAACTTCTTGCCAAGGCGACGGTGCACCGAGCGGCGGGAACAGCTTCATGCGGAAACCCGCAAAAGCGCCCCAGGTCGGCGCCAGCGGACGAGTCTTCTGGGCGGAGGCGGCGGCTCCGCCCGCTTCTCAGGTCAGCTGCCACGAGGCTGGGTCTTAGCCCGACCCGAGGAGCCTAAGCGCCGAAGGGTCTTGCCTCCTGCTCCTCGCAGGCGTGACCCAGGTGGAGTATGATTTCTCCGCCTTGGCGAAACGGCGAGGAGGAAGGTAAGTACCGAGATCTTCATCTTCTTAAATTTCGCCTTGATTATTATCGAGGCTAATCTTATTTTTGTTGATTTGAGGACCTTGGTAGGCGAAGCGAAAAGCCAAAGTGCCGTGGTAGTCGCGGACGCTTCGCCCGCCGAGCGGCCGAGGATGTGCTGGATCAAGCTTCAGGACCAGCTGTCGAGCAACCCAGCGCAGCCCCAGGTAAAATCGGGTTACGCACTTCGCTGCGGGCGTGTTTGAAGGTTTTGGTCTTGTGCTAGTATCTTGGCGTGTTTGTCTTGACTTGTGCGAGCGACGCTGGCGAGAACATCGGAGGCCGCCCTCGAGGCCGTGAGTCCGCCATCCCGCCAGGTTGGACTCCGGCAGAGAAGGCGTCCCAGACGGATACTCCGCCAGGCGAGTACCCGACAAGCGAGCAGCCCGGCGAGGCGGCCCTCCGCCAAGGATAGTTCCCGGCAAAGAGCCCGCGGCAGCGCGTCCGCCAAAGGTAAGTTCTGCGACTTTGTCTTCCAGCAAGAGGAGCTTGCGGGAAGGCCGTCGAGCTCAAGATTACATCACTCACGCAAGGCCACAGTGGCGAGCTCGCCGGGAGACTAGAAGATTACATCGTGAAGACCGCCTCGGCTACTCAGCGTCGGCGAGGCGAAGCGACAAGTGAATGGGTAATGTACTTTGATGGTGCCTTCTCGCTGCAAAGGCGCGGTGCGGCGTGGTACTCATCAGCGCCACGGAGAGCACCTCAAGTATGTCATCGAGATGCACTTCCCAAGAGAACAGCGACAAACAACAACTGCTGAATATGAAGGTTTGCTTTCGCCGGCCTCGAGTTCGGCGAACTTGGGATCGAGGAAGTTGATTGTGCGAGGAGATTCTCGGTTGGTGGTCGGCAAGTTAACAAGAGCTATCGAGCCCTTTGATGGAAGCTTATGTAGATGAAGTGAGAAACTTGAGGAGCACTTTGAAGGTTTGCGGATGGAGCATGTCGAGGCTCGAATGAAATCGCGGATGGCCTTTCAAAGTGTGCTTGATGAAGTTACAATGGAACCGAGGACCTTCTTGCTCAAGCTGACTCAACCCTCCGTCCACACCATCAATTAGGCGGTCCAAGAAAAAAGTTGGTATCCGGCGACTACTTGCGGCGGATCTCCCTAAGGCCGCCGCCAAAGTCCCCAAGATCAGCGGCGAGCAAGCAGAGCAGTTTGCTCCTGCAGATCCTCGGATCGTGCGGTTGAAACAAGTGTTCGGCAAGCCTTGCCCGGCAAGCTTGCGAGGACCTCAGCCCGTGAGCAGAGATCCTTGCCGTAGGAGCTGAGGTTCCTGCGGCCCTCATGCCTTTAGTCCTTGCCGTTGAGCCCGAGCTCCGGCATGGAGCCTGACAAATCGTCCGTTTCTTGCAAGCTGGAGAACTTCCGGCGACCAGGAAGAAATAGAAAGGGTAACAGACGAGTCAAGTATGTACGGTTAAGTGGACAGCGAGTGTCTGGAAGAAGGCTCAATGGTGTCGGTGAAGTGCATCTCGGGGAAGATGGGCCGAAGCTGTTAGCGAGAGATACATGGAGGCATCTGCGGCCACCACATTGGCGCAAGGGCACTTGGGAAAGCTTTCGGCAAGGGTTCTTTGGCAAAGCCCTCAAGATGCACTGCACTAGTAACCAAGTGTGAAGCGTGCGATTCCATACAAAGCGAGATCCATCGGCCAGCTCAAGCTCTCCAACAATCCCTTTATCCTGCCCCTTCGGTCAGGGGCTCGATATCTCGGCCCCTTCCCGTCTTGTCGGGGCTTTGAGTACTTATGCGTAGAATCGACAAGTTCACAAAGTGGCGGAAGTGGAGCCAGTGAGAAAGGTGGCAACCTGATCGTGGTCAAGTTCTTGGTCGATTGTGTGCGTTTGGGATCCCTAACGGGGTTATCACGACAACGGTACACAATCCTGCCCACCTTCATGCGATCGTCAAGACCTTGGCGCCAAGGTCTTTAAACTGTTGCTCACCCAAGAACAGCGGTCAGCGAAAGGGCCAATGCTGAAGTGCTGCGCGAACTCAAGACAAGAACTTTCGGCGAGGCTGCGTGCGGAAGAAATTGGATAGAGGAGCTGCGGCGCTCTTTGGTGTCGAGCGACACCGTCGAGCCACGGACGGACACCCTTTGCTCTAGTCTATGGGCGGCAGTTCTCCCCACGGAACTTCGTATCGGATCTCCTCGAGTGCTGCTTATGATGAGCTCGAGCAAGAGCAATTGCGGCAAGATGGCGCATTGCTCCTTGAAGGGCGTCTCGGGCTCTTTGTCACGAGCTGCTCGATACCAGCAAAGCCTTGCGCGCTATCATAGCCGCAAAGGTCAAAGCGAGGAGTCTCGAGGAAAGCGACCTTGTTCTTGGCGTGTTCATCCGCCAAGAATTCCAACAAGTTGCGCCAAAGTGGGAAGGCCCTTGTCGGGTGAGACAAGTCCGAGGCCAGCTTGTCATGAGACCGAAGAAGGCTTACGGTGAGCAACTCCGGAACATAGAGCATCTTATAGTTTTACCCATAAAGCGGTTGCTGTGATCCGCTCCGGCAACCACCTTTTTACAAAGCTTTGCCGCCGTTGCATATAACCCTTTGTACAAAGCCGAAGCGGACCCGTCATGATAAAGTTTACGTGTTTTTCGCTGGTTGCCTTTTCCATGCTTTTCTTTGCCATTTGCATGTGTTATTTGGCATCTCTAGTGCGACACACATATCCAACAAAATATAGCGCGGAAGGCCATATCTTTTTCCTTCTTCTCTTTCCTTGTCTCTTAAGCAAAAAGCGTTCCTCGTGCACAAGTTTGCGGGAAAGGAAATGGAGGATGAACCAAGTGCTGTTCAAGAAAGAGAGCTTGCGGAGAGTGCATAGATCACGCTAAGTTATCGAGTTTGAGCAGCTCAAAATTTTAAATTTTAAGTTGCCTTCCTTGAACAACCACACTGTATGGAAAACTTGTGCTCGGAGGAACCTACCGTGGATAGCCGCACCCTTGTCTTGTTTACGAAACACGCTCACGATTTAAGTGAGCTGCGACAAAGTGTTACGCCCTTGTTTCGTTTTGAGTCCGCTCGGCAAGCTAGTGCGGTGCAACAAGCCCGAGCAAGGTTGCTTGCGGTAAGACCTTAGCCCGGTGCTTGAGTTCACACTTTCGGCGCTCATGACAAGGCTTCTTCGGCAAATCTCCTAAACATAAGGTTGAAGCATGCGAAGTTGAGGTCAAAACAAAGGAAATAGCACTGCATCTGCAGATCAAAATAAAGGTAATATCTTACAAGAAATAACATCGCGATGACTAACGAGTTTATAACAACCTATGCGCGACAAAAGAGATAAAGATAAAGAGGCCTAGTCTACAGTGGCCCTCCATTACGGAGATCTTGTTCACTTTAGCAATGATGTGGGCGACCTGCTCCTTGAGCCTCCATGTTGCGTCGGCGGCAAGCTGCGTAGAAACGTTGGTGAGGTTTATGCGGGATTGCGGTATACAATCTTCGTCGGCACGCTCCATGGTTCCAGCGCGCCGGCAGTCTCCTCGGCAAGTTCTTGAGGATCTTCTCCAAGATTTGCAAGGGCGGCGCGATCCCCGAAGAGGCTGAGCTTGGCGTGGCGAGTTTGGATCCGGGAGTAGATGAGATGCTCCGGCTTTAAGCGCCAGCGCTCCTGGTCGATAAGCGGGCCGAAGATACAAGTCCTCGGTCCATATCTCGGCATCTGGCGGAAATCCTCGGCTGCTTTGTTGGCGCCGACCACCAAGGTTCGCTCCTCGCGGAGCTCCTCCTTCAACTTGGTCTCCGGTCCGAGCAGCGTCAGCGAAGTCCCTCGGCGGAGATTTTCAGCTCAAGATCCTTGGCGGTCCTTGGCGACCTTCAACTCGTCGCCCTTCTCGGAAAAAGCGCACTGAGTTACGAGCTGGTGTGGGCGTACTTCTCGCTCCGTGATGGCCGGCAATCTTCTCACGTTAGCCTTGGCAGCTCCTCCAACTGCGTGACCTTGGCGCAGCTCTTCCTTGGCGGTCTCCGCTTGGCAGCTGGCGGCTTCGCCTCCTTCAATTCCCGCCAAGGGCCTGCTCCCGTGTAGGTCTTCCTCGTGGGCGTCGAGGTTGACCTTCCTGGATGAGTTCTCCTTCTCGCGGGACAGCTCCACCCGGGAGCCGTTCTTGCTCTTGGCCTCGGCCTTCTCCAGCAACACTCTTCATACTCCCCGAGTCGCTCACGCTTCTCCGCCACCTCGCGAGGCAGCACTGGTTAGCGGCCCAGGCTCCGCAGCCTTCTCCATCTCCTCGGCCTTGGCGGCAAGGGCCTCCGAGGCGAGCCGCTGTCGGCGTAAGGGCAGGAGGCTGGTGAAAGCTTCTCCTCCTCGGGCCCGTCGCCCCGCCGATCCCCTCGACAATCTTCAAGCCCAGCGGCGGGATCTCCCCATCGAGGCCTCGCCCTCCTTGGGAGCCGACGAGAACCCCGGCACTGGATGAAAGCGCGTTAGGGGCTTCAAGTATGAGCGGACCGCTCTTCTCCGGCGGAGGGTCGGTGACGGCGCAGCACTTGGCGCTCCGCAGCCTCGGGCGTGGTGCGTCGCGTCCCCTCTCGGCGCTGTCTGCGAGCGAGGCGATCTCAGCACATGTGGCTCGGCGGCTCCGCGCGTCCTCGGCAACAGGCGTCGTCGCCGCCACCCCGTCCTCCTCCTCCTCAATAGCGACTTCCGTCTCCATCGCTTTCGGGGAGGAGGATCTAGAAGAAAGAAGAAAAAGCAAAAAGAGTTCAAGCAAATATCAAAAAGACAACGCCAAGAAGACAAAGTTGCAGAACTTACCTTGGCGGGCGTCGTCGTGGCAGGCTCTCTTGCGGGAACTCTCCTTGGCGGAGTGGCCGCCCTCACCGGGCTGCTCGCTCTTGTCTCGCCTGGAGTATCCGCCCTGGCGGGGCAGCTCTCTCTGCAGGGAGTCCAACCTTGGCGGGATGGCGGGACTGCCGGCTCCTCGAGCGCCTCCGGATGCTCCTGCGCTGCGGCTCGTCTGCACAAGTCAAGACAAACACGTCAAGATACTAGCACAAGACCAAAACCTTCAAACACGCCCGGGCGAGTCTGAACCAGACTTCTGGCGGGGGCTGCGCTGAAACTGCTCCTCGGGACAGGCTCGGTCCGGCAAGCTTGGATCCGGCACATCCCGGTCGCCTCGGCGGCGAGTCGTCGCGACTTGACCACGGCACCTTGGCTTTCTTCGCCGCCCGCTCAGTCAAGGTCCTGAAATCAACACAAAAACAAGATTAGCCTCGACAATAATCAAGGCGAATTTTAAGAAGATGAAGATCTCGGTACTTACTTTTGTTCCTCCTCGTCGTCTTCGCTCAAGGCGGAGAAATCATACTCCACAGGTCACGTCGGCCTTGAGGCGAGCGAACCCTCTCGGGCGCTTGGCGGTCCTCGGGGCTGGGGGCTGCGAAGACCCAGCCCTGTGGCCGGGACCCGGAAGCGAACGGCCCGCTCCGCTCGAGAGACCCAATCCGCTGCGCCGACTGCAGGCGCCTTGCTGCCTGCCTTGAGTCGCTCACGCCCGGCTGGTGCACGATCGCCCTCGGCCGACAGCTCCCGGGAAGCTTGGCCAGCGAGTAAGTTGTCGGGGCTGAGTACTGCTTTCGCCGCCTTGCGGGCGCAGTGGAGAATGCTTGGGGCTCGCCCGGCGAGGTCTCCGGCAGCGAGAGAGGTCGTCCGTAAGGTCCGTGGACCGCCGGCATCCTCGGCGGCATCCTCTTCCTCCTCCTCGCCCGGCTGGCTCGCCAGACCAGCGCCCTCGCTGCGACCCCTCCTCTGGCGCCTCTGCTCCCTCGGAGCACCACCTCTTGCGCGGCCTCGGCGCGATTCGAGATCCGGAGTGCCTCGAAGAGGACCCGGCCTGCCGGGAGGTGCAGCGTCTGCAGATCTCCGCCGCCTCCGCTTGGTAGGACTCCTCCGCAGCCTCTGCCTCCTCGGCGTCTGCCGAACTCTCCTGCCGCTGCGCTGCAGGCCTCTTAACCGAAGCTATGTCTGCGAGCTCCTGGTCCGTGGTGTCCGTGTCAGCGGGTCTCGTCCTTATTCTCGCCACCTCCTCAAGGTTGTCGAAGAAGTTGAGGCGATCCATTGGCTCAGGCGGAATCCATGTCGCTCACGCCGTCGAGATCGCCTTGGGCATCATGGCGAGGCGATCGAGCTGTCTTTGTTCGGAGGCACCACTCCCGGGAAGGTCTGAACCACTCTGGATGGGCGGGTCGTGCCAGAAGAGTTCGGACCATCCCCTCAGCTCAGCGTCGTGAAGTTGAAGTTCAGCCGGCGCAGCCTCATTATATCCCCGCGCCCGTACTCCCAGGCGGCCTTTTCTGTCTTGGAGAGGGCAATCGCGGCGGAGAGTCTGCGCCTACCTAGCGCAGTTAGATTTCTTTCGAAGGCGAAGAATCCGGACGAGGCGTCAAGCTTGATATCGTCCAGTCCAGCTCGCTCCGATCTACTGCCGCGCCACGATGGGCGTCGTGTCGGCGGTGAAGCTGCGGCTCGTCTTCAACAACCCAGCACCGGTCGGCCGCCCTCCTCCACTTGCGCGAGCTCCCGGCAAATCGACTCCTTCAAGTTCGACGAAAAACCCAAGAAATTCCTCCGGAAGGGGGCGGGCTCTGCTCTAGGGGTGAAGAAGTGCTGAACAAAGCTACGTTTGGGTGTATTCCTATGAAGTTTTCGCATATGTGCGAAAACGCCATTAATGAGGATGGCGTTGGGGTGAAGTCAAGAAGGTGGAAGCCGTATGTGTTCATGATGTCGGAAGAATTGAAAAAGGAGGACAAAGACGCCTTTGGAAGAAGCTGCGAAGAAATAGTACCCGCGGGATAGTTGTCCATGGTGGCGCGGATGAGCTCTGGTCGAGGATGCGTCGTGGTCTTCTTGGCCCGAGCAGAAATATTGCCCCGAGTTCACCCCGAGCGCGGCGGAAAGGCGAGATTCTGCTTCGCATCTGGCGAGCTTTGCCGCTGCTCAGTTCTCCTTCTTGGTCTTCTCCGCCTTCCCTTCCCTTCCGGTCTTGAGGGCCATGGCGAGCGGGAAGGAAAGCGAAAAGTCGTGGCGCCCTTGAGCGCAAGAAGGCAGCGGAGGAGATCTGGAGCGAGCGCAAAGAGGATTTGGAGGAGGAAGAAGAAACAATGAAAGCGAAGGAGGACGCGCTGCTTCCTCTGTTTTATGGGGAAGTGGGGCGTTCCATTCTTCTCATTAAAACGTGGAGCCGTCCCATCCCGAGCGCGCAATCGGCGTCTTTGTTGCAGGGGGCGGCGAAGTGGATTGACGCCGTGGGCCTCGTGTGCCGATGCTGACTTAGGCTGGCCAACAGCGCTTCGGCACCGTGTGTGAGCCGAGGCCGGCTCTGTCGGTGTACTAAGGTAAGGTACCTCGGTACCCCAACGTACGCAGGATCGCGGCTCCGCGGGATTTACCATGTGCTTGCGGAGACCATTCTGCTCCATATCAAGCCATTCAAGAACAAAGTATCTGAGATAGAAGATCGAGACCCGGCAAGAGAGCTTGCCGGGAAGGCAATCGAGCTCAAGATTACATCACTCCGCAAGGCCTGGTGAGAGAGCTCGCCGGGGAGACTAGAAAGATTACATCGTAGAAGACACGCCTCGGCGCTCTCTGCGTCGGCGAGGGCCAGGGGGCGACAAGTTACAAAGCCCGACAAGCTCCGGGTCGGCAAGATCAAGACCCGGCAAGGTACTTGCCGGAGAGCTCTGTTGTGTGCCGCCTCCAGCTCATCTGCCCACCTGCCTTGAGCCCTCTCGAGAGCGTGGCGGATGGCTGAGCGACATGGGGTGCGGTGGCACTCCGGTGGTGGATTCATCGCCGTGGCGGCAGGCACTGGCGGGAGCTTTGAGATCGGCGGGGCATTAAATGCCTTTGTCCCCCTTGTCAAAGTAGGTAGAAACCCTTTGTTCAAGCTTTGTAGCTCCTTTGTTCCGCCTTTGTTCCAACTACCACCTCTTTTACATTTTACCCCTTTCTCCTCGTTGACACTGTTGGTGACCCCTTGGCACTATAAAGGAGGCCCATGCACAGCGTGGGGGTTGGGTTGTCGGGCCAGGGGAGAGGAGACCCGCTCGCCTGGCACCTATGGGGCAGGGGCCCTGTGAGTCTTGATGCAGGCGGAGGAGCCTGAAGCGGTCGGCGATGCAGCGGATTTACCCGGCTTGACGCGATGGACGCGTAAACCCTCTGCTGCTTTGTGTTTGTATTTGATCTTGCTCAAGAATCTGGCGTATGGTGGTGTGGTGTTGAGTGATCCCACCGAGACCAGACCCGGTAGAGTTGCCAGGATCGAACCGGCAGACCCCCCCTCGTTGTGCATGGGCCTCCTTTTATAGTGCAAGGGTCAACAGGTGTCAGCGTGGGAGAAAGTAAAATGTAAAGAGGTGGTAGTTGGAGCAGTCTTGAGCGTCTGATAGCTTGAGCGGTGGTTTCTACCTACTTTGTGATGGGGACAAAGGCATTTAATGCCGTCGCCGTCGACCCAAAGCTCCAGCCAGGTCTCCGTTGCCATGGCGATGACCATCCACGTGGAGTGCCACGCCCCATTCTTTTACATACTCACGCGTCTCTGGAAGGCTAAGCGGCATTTTGGTGAGAGCTGATTGTATGCACAGCTTCCGGCACATATCTGAGTCTTGATCTGCAAGGGCTTGTAGGACTTGTAACAGCTCCGGGTCCTGCAGGGGTGATAGCCTTCGGCGTGTCTTCCTGTAATCTTCTAGTCTCCGACATCCTCTCACAGCCTTGCGTGAGTGATGTAATCTTGAGCAGCGGGCTGCAACTTCTAGGGGGTTTATCTTCAGTCTTGTACTCTTTGTTCTTGAATGGCTTGATATGGGCGGAATGTCTCGCAACATGTTGATGGAGGGACTTCAACACGAATACAGTTGGTCTGAGTACCATTGGCTCCACCACGAAGGGTACGAAGAGCCTTGCTATGGTCTATGGCCCGTCCACAGATTGGACCTTTTAGTTTCCTATATCTTCTTGCTTTTAAACTTTCCGTTGTTTTCTATTTCTAGCTATAGCTTGCTATTTATTTGAGTGAACTGCATTTGTTATATAGACAAACTTGCTCATAATCTGATTTGATAGCATAGGAGCCTTGTAGGACCTTGAGAAGAGGTGTCTAGAGGGGGTGATTAGACACTAAGTACCAAAGTTGCAGTTTTAAGTTTCCTTAAGTTCAAGTGGAGATTAGGCACAAGTTTAACATTCACAATACATACCAAGCAAGCATGCAAAGAGTTTATGAGCGCGGAAAGTAAACATGCAACTTGCAAGAAAGTAAAGGGAAGGGTTTGGAGGATTCAAAGGCAATTGGAACACGGTTTTTGGCATGGTTCCGATGGGTGGTGCTATCGTACATCCATGTTGATGGAGACTTCAACCCACGAAGGAGTAGCATTCTTGTGAGTCCACGGGGCTCCACCCAAAGGGTCCCGAAAAGCAACCTTGTCTATCCCACCTGCCCCGAAGGATTTGCATCACTAGCGGTAGATCTTCACAAGTAGGCGATCTCCTTGCCCTTACAAACTCCTTGGTTCAACTCCACAATCTTGGAGGCTCCCAAGTGACACCTAGCCAATCTAGGAGACACCACTCTCC
>JAHHZJ010001291.1:0-20690 GCA_021437245.1 Aegilops speltoides
CCTATATATAAATCTTCACCTCCAGACCATTCCGAAACTCCTCGTGACGTCCGGGATCTCATCTGGGACTCCGAACAACATTCATTAACCACATACTATTTCACCATAACAACTCTAGCGTCATTTAACCTTAAGTGTGTAGACCCTACGGGTTCGGGAATCATGCAGACATGACCGAGACAGCTCTCCGGCCAATAACCAACAGCGGGATCTGTATACCCATGTTGTCTCCCACATGTTCCACGATGATCTCATCGGATGAACCATGATGTCAAGGATTCAAGAAATCCCATATACAATTCCCTTTGTCAATCGGTACGTTACTTGCCCGAGATTCGATCGTCGGTATCCCAATACCTCGTTCAATCTCGTTACATGCAAGTTAATTTACTAATTCCGTAATGCATGATCCCGTGACCAACTACTTAGTCACATTGAGCTCATTAGATGATGCATTACCGAGAGGGCCCAGAGATACCTCTCCGTCATACAGAGTGACAAATCCCAGTCTCGATTCGTGCAACCCAACAGACACTTTCAGAGATACCTATAGTGCACCTTTATAGACACCCAGTTACGTTGTGAAGTTTGGTACACCCAAAGCATTCCTACGGTATCTGGGAGTTACACAATCTCATAGTCTAAGGAAATTATACTTGACATTAGAAAAGCTTTAGCAAACGAACTACACGATCTTGTGCTATGCTTAGGATTGGGTCTTGTCCATCACATCATTCTCCTAATGATGTGATCACGTTATCAATGACATCCAATGTCCATAGTCAGGAAACCATGACCATCTGTTGATCAACGAGCTAGTCAACTAGAGGCTCACTAGGGACATGTTGTGGTCTATGTATTCACACATGTATTACGGTTTTTGGTCAATACAATTATAGCATGAACAATAGACAATTATCATGAACAAGGAAATATAATTATAACCATTTTATTATTACCTCTAGGGCATATTTCCAACACTAGATTGGTATGAGTTGTATGTTTTATTTTGGTGCTGTCCTATTGTGCCCTCCGTGTCGCGCAAGCGTGAGGGATTCCCGCTGTAGGGTGTGGCGATACGTTCATGATTCTCTTATAGTGGGTTGCTTGAGTGACAGAAGCATAAACCCAAGTAAGGGGGTTGTTGCATATGGGATAAAGGGGACTTGATGCTTTAATGTTATGGTTGGGTTTTACCTTAATGATCTTTAGTAGTTGCAGATGCTTGCTAGAGTTCCAATCATAAGTGCATATGATCCAAGAAGAGAAAGTATGTTAGCTTATGCCTCTCCCTCATATGAAATTGCAATAGTGATTACCGGTCTTGTTAACAATTGCCTAGGATAATTCCGCACACCGGCCCATCATTATTCTACACTCGCTATTTATAATATTTAGTAATATATTCTAACTTTATGATAACAACACCTACTTTTATATTTTAGCTCTCCGATATCATGCAAAGTTATCCTCTTCATACCCACAACATAGTTTTATTTCTCGTTTCTGGTTGGAAGCAAACGTTTGGTGTACGTAGAGTCGTATCAGTGGCAGATAGGACTTGAGAGAATATTGATCTTACCTTTAGCTCCTTGTGGGTTCGACACTCTATGCTTATCACTTCAACCTTTGGAAATTGCTACGATGATCCCCTGCACTTGGGAATTATCAAGTTCTCTGGGAGGCTATTCAACCAGTGCTGTGCTAGTCCTTTCAGCTTTAGAGGAAGATATTTAATGGCATGGAGGTCATCTCCATGAGCCATATGCATGTGGAGAAGAAAATCTTCAATCCAGACGGTCGGATCCGTCGTTCCATCGTACTGCTCGATGTTCACGGGTTTAAACCCTTCTGGAAACTGGTGTTGCATTACCTCATCGGTAAAGCACAGAGAGTGTGCGGCACCCCTGTATCGTGCGACATCACGGTGGAGATCGGATGACATATAAGTTTGATGTTGATCCCGAATATTGTAATGTTCATCACGACGGGCTTCATAGCCATTATCTCGTGCCGGGGCACGGCCTCTTGATCCATAGATCGATTTGGTCTGACCGGCTTTATTGGCCAAGTCCCGTTGCAAGTCATATGTGCAGCTCGCAGCTGCTGTCTCCTTGCCTCTTCGGCGAGGGGTGTGGGCTGGTGTTCGGCTTGATATGCCGCTTTATGCCATCCACATGGTGGTCGGTCTAGTTGATCTGCTTGATTGTATTTCGACAGTATTGGCTCGAGGGCTATGTCATCGAATTGTGGCAGCAACTTGCGCTTGGGGTAACTTTTCATGGCTCACTCGGGGCCATACTCTTTGGCGGCTAGGACCTTGGTCCACCTTTCGTTGAGCGTATCCTGATCAGCTTTGAGCTGCTGTTGTTTCTTTTTCAGGCTCCGCACTGTGGTGATGAGCTGTCGCTTGAAGCGTTCTTGTTCGAGGGGTTCCTCCGGGACGATAAAGTCCTCGTCACCGAGGCTAACATCCTCTTCGGAGACTGGCATATAATTGTTGTCTTCCAAATCTTCATGATCAGCGTGTTTGGGGCTATACTGACCCTCCTCCCTCTCATCCTGTTCGGACGTGGGCTCGACGGGGTGTTCGGGATCTTCGGCATTATCCAAAGTCTCATTATCTCCAGTGCTAGTACTACTATCCTTCGCCCGACGCGATCGTGAGCGGCACTGCTGACGTCGGTGCTTTGGTGGTTCATCGACGGGCTTGTCCTCATCGAGATTCTGATTATCCTCATCATCCTTCTTATCAGGAGTGTCCACCATGTATACGTCATAGGTTGAAGTGGCCGTCCAACGCCAGGTCATGGGTGGGACTTGGCTTGATTCGACATCAGCATCGTCGTCCATACAGTTGATGTCTTTGGATGCATAGTCTAGCATGTCAATTAAATCCTTGACAGTGGCTATTAAGTGGGTGGTGGGCGGGTCATAAAATTCCCCACTCCCAGCCCCCAGCCCATGCTGGGTGAAGTTCGGAGGCAAAGCTTCCGTAATGGCGAGAGATTGCATCAAACCCAGTGCTTCGTCTAGGGGCAAAAGCTGTGTGGGAGTCTGCGGATCTGAAGGGCAGGGTTCGGCGACAGGCGCCTGATTGGGCTTGATTAACGCAGACCTTGACAGTTCGAAGCTGTCGTCCAGAGGCGAGTCCAAAACCACGTATGGTCTCTGGTCGGAAGTTCCATGGTAGAAAAGAGTCCGGCGGGGATGATCCTCTCGTTTTCGGACGATACTACCCACTCCGGATCTAAGGCCGAGGCGGCTGTGAGTGTTGACCCCTGGACGGGATCTAAGAGCAGATCCGAAGAGCTTCCTTCATGGGGGCAAGGGGCAGCAACCGAGGCCGCGAACCCCTCGAAGATCAGATCTCCTCGGATATTGGCGACGTAATTCAGGTTTCCAAACCTGATCTGGTGGCCTGGGGTGTAACTGTCAACCTGCTCGAGGCGGCCGATCGAGTTGGCACGAAGCATGAAGCCGCCGAACACAAAGACTTGTCCGGGAAGAAAGGTCTCCCTAGATGCAGCATCATCATTAATGAAGAGGTGCGCTATCAGTCGTTCTCTTGACGATACAACAGAGCTCTCAATGAAAGCACCAATGTCGGTGTTAAAACCGGCAGATCTCGGGTAGGGGGGCCCAAGCTGTATGTCTTAAGACCGATGGTAAAAATGATCAAAGGGACACAGTGTTTACCCAGGTTCAGGACCTCTTAATGGAGGTAAAACCCTACTCCTGCTTGATTATATTCGAAGGGTATAGGTGTTACACAAGTTGATCTACCTCGAGATCGTAATGGCTAAACCCTAGCTTGGCTAGCCTATCAATGTTCTGATTCTGCCTTCGGTCTAAACCCTCCGATTGATATAGATACAGGAGGGGCTTGGGGTTATACAAAGTCGGTTTAACAGAAAGGGAACAGTATATCCGGAAACCTAAACTTGTCGTTCACGCATACGGGAGTCCAAACCGGACACGGGAGGTGGTCATCTTCCTTGCATCTTGACGGCCCATTAGTCCATCCCATATCGAATAGATGGGACACCCGAGGACCCCTTAGTCCAGGACTCCCTCACTCTCCACCTCTATTTATAGAGTGAGAGGCTATGGGGGAAAATACCAAAATGCCCTCGGATATTTTCACCAAAAGCCACAAAAGGTGGCTTTCCAAAATGCAAATAGTGTTGCCTGCATCATTTCCTAATAGTGTTTCCACTATTCATGAGATCTTTTCATGAAATATTTTTATGCAACCGATTTATATCCGAAAGAATTCCCAAAGGTCTAGAACATTTCTGGCACCCCCTAATATAATTTTGGACGCTTTCCGAAACATTTCTGGTAGGATGATTTTTATCATCGAGAGATTTCCGGTAGGATGATTTTTATCTACGAAACATTTCCGGTAACTCTGAAACATTTCCAGTTTTCTCTCAAAAACTATTCCTCATCTTTGAAACTTTTCGAGTGACTTTCTCTCGGACTCCCTGTGTAGAACTTAGTAGATAGATGACCCTTAAGTGTGCGACCCTACAAGTTCGGTGAAATATAGACATGTCAGGAACACTTTCCTATCAATGATATAGCAGAACCGTGGACATTCATATTGACCCCCATACCCACACAAATGAATATTCAAGTGAACATGTAGCTCCGTGTGCTATTCCCGTTGCTTAGCGATATGTTACAAAATCCAAGGTGAGATTTAATGGCATCCCCGTGAATCAACAACTTGTTCACTATGCCAGCTTCCTCGTTACCAGTTTTGTTCTCTTTTATCGTTCCCGCATTCCGTCATCCTCGTGATCAAATAAGGTTGTGTCTGGCCAGACAATGATGGATACTGTAACACACTAAAAAAAGACACATTCGTGACATTATGGCCAGAACGAAAACTTTTTGTCATGGATATGACACTATATGACGATAATTCTGACAAAAACACATGTATCATCATAGATGTGGTGGGCTGCTACTTCTATGAAAAAATATTATGACAATAAATGGGCTTCTCGTCCTGGGCGGGCCGGAGACACACATGCATGACATTCATTGGGTTGTCCATGGCGTACAAATCGTGGTAGAAGTGAGGGCGAGGAAAATTTCCTAGAGTTCCCAGTGACGGTGGGACACCCGAGGAGGACTCCTATATGAAGACCTTCAACCCTAACCACCGCATCATTCCATCTCCATCCTCCACAAGTCCCATCTACAACCACCACACCTCCATTGTAGCATCTCCATCATAGAGAGAAGGGCCAAGACAAGGAAGAAGGAAGGGAGGAGGCGCCTCCATGCCGGTGCCCTCTTCATCACACCACCATGCCTATTTCTATCACCAACTCCATGTTGGCTTGTAACTTGCCCTCACCTATATGTACTCAATCACCATGTTTGAGTAATTTAATTAGTTCCTGGGGGGATAAACACCAGGTTTGCGCATGAAGCTTGTGCGGCGGAACATCTCGTAGTACAATGGAATTCCCCAGATATCACTTTGTATTCCACTACTTTCTCTTTGCGAGTAGTAATCTACGTAGACTTTAGTTTGATTTTCGTAATTCCATGGCGAACTAAGTGCTGGTCGTTGCAAGGAGTGTGGGTGCTCTCTGAGATAACTGCAAGGAGTGTGGATTTTCATTATTATTTTTGGTGGCACCATTAGATTTCACCTCTGCCTAGGAAGGTGCAGTTCCTGTATAAGTCTTATCTGAAGTCTCTGAAGTTGATTTACTCTTCTTCTATTTCTTCCCCTTATCCAGAGGAGCACCATCACTCAAACCTTCTCGTAAGCCTCATCATTCTGAGTCTTAGGTTCATCCTCTCCAGATTTCTTGTCATGATCCTTGAGTTTCCCCAACGCCTCAAACTTGGCTTTTACTGCTAATTCCACCTTTTCTAGCCTAGCTTCATCATCCTCATCATTTTCCTGTTTCTTGCTTTTCTTTTTCTTGCCATCAGTCTTCTGATCATCAGTCTTCACTACTGCATTTCCCTCGCTATCATCCCCCACTGATGAGCTATCCTTCTTCTTCTTCCATTTCTTTTCTTTAGTCTCATCATCCGCCTTTTCGCTGGGCTTTTCAGGGGCAGAGGGCTCACTTGCCTTGCTCTCGGACTCGTGAGCTTCGGCACCGCCTTTCTTGTTCGTCTTTTTCTTGCCAGCACCTTTCTCTTCGGCTACGACATCATCTGTTTTCTCTGCATCAACAAATTCAGGTGAGCAGCAATCAAAAGGGAATACAAGGTCTACACCAAAGCAGGACAACTCATAACAAACAAAGATGCAACTACCTTGCTTGTTGCTCGTAGTAATGTCAGCTCCTGGAGCAGAAGTGTTGTACACAACAACCAAAATTGCACTAAGAGTCAGCAATTCCAGTTTCCAAGGGAGCATGGCTCGCCAACCGAAACAATTTAACAACAACGAAGGATCTCTCGTGAGTCGTGACAGAGACACCTTGATTCCAACAACTTGGAGGCCGCGTCCTCCAGGTTCACCGGCGACGATCTCCAAGCATCTCCATGGAAGCAGCCATAGTGGTAACACCTCCTGGTCCGGCTCGTCCGGTGGCTTACTTGCGGCCCTGTCCTCTGCAAATTTCTCTAACTCTTCACAAACCCACTCCACCTTCTTTCAATCCATTACCCTCCACTCTCTAGCCTCTCCCCTATCGCTTCTCATCACTAACGTGTATGCCCCTACTGACCACTCCCTAAAGCAACAATTTCTACATGACTTAACTGCGGCCGCTCCACGCCCCAACCTCCCATGGTTAGTTTGTGGTGACTTTAATCTGATGAGATATGCCCACGGTAAAAACAACGACTCTTTCCGTCAGTCCAAGGCTGACCTATTTAATCTGACCATTAACAACCTTGCTCTCATCGAATTACCTCTCCTAGATCTATGCTTCACTTGGTCGAATAAACGAGACCAACCCACCCTGGAACATCTTGACCGCGATTTCGTAAATGACGCATGGGACCAAATTTTCCCGAACTCCTCTGTTTCTAGCTTAACTCGTTTTATCTCAGACCACGTCCCCCTAATCATCTCTTTAAACACCTTAATCCCGTGTCCCGCGCTTTTTCGATTCGAACTTGGCTGGGCTCAAAGCCCCGCTAGTAGGCCGGTCATTGCTGCTGCTTGGGCCTCGGCCCCCCAGCGTTCAAATGGCCCTCTCTCCCTTCCCCGCGCCCTCAAAAAATGCCGGTTCGCCCTGAAAAACTGGCGCAAACAAACTATACCGCTCAATACCCGAGAGCCAAACGGCAAAACTGTGATCGATCTCCTTGACACCATCGAAGAGGGGCGTTTCCTTTCTGTCCCCGAACTTGCCCTCCGAAGAGTTGTTATTAAGGTTCTTCATCGTACGGTCCGGGAAAAAATGATTTATTGGCGCCTCCGATCCAAAATTAAAACAACTGTTGATGGAGATGAGAACTCGCGCTACTTCCATGCCTCAGCTTCCCAACACCGGCGGCACAACAAGATCCACGCCATCTTCCACGACAATCAGCTCTTCATAACTCACCAGGATAAATGCAAGATCCTAACCTCCTTCTTCGCCAACATCCTTGGCACCCCTTTCACCCCAACATGGAATTTCTTGCTTCGGGACGTTTACCCTAACCCTTCCCCGCAACTTAGTCATTTAGTTTCACCCTTCTCAGGCCAGGAAATCTACGATGCTTTCACTGATATGAATATCTTCACTAGCCCAGGTCCGGATGGCTTCGGCCCCGGCTTCTACCGTAAGTTCTGGCCAACCCTCAAAAACATAGTCACGGATCTCTTCCACGGCTTATACAATCACTCCGCAGATATCTCCTGTCTTAACAGGGCTCTCATTGTCCTCCTTCCAAAAACACCAGCTTCACCCACTCCGGACGCTTTCAGACCAATCTCCCTCCAGAACTGTCCAACTAAAGCTATTGCCAAGCTTTTAGTCAACAGGCTTAAACTGGTCATCCCCTTGCTTGTTCACCCTAACCAAACTGGCTTCCTCTCAGGACGCACTATCTCAGAAAATTTTCTCTACGCAGCGGACATCCTCCATGTTTGCGCTAGGAAACAAAGCCCCACTATGATTATCAAACTTGACTTTGCCAAAGCCTTCGACTCGGTTTGTTGGTCCTCTCTTCTTGCTATTCTCGAAACCAGAGGGTTTTCGACCAATTGGATTAGCTGGATTAATACGCTACTTAGCTCCAAAAAAACAACTGGTCTTTTAAACGGCGTTCCAGGACCCTGGATCCAGTGCAAAAATGGCCTAAGACAAGGAGACCCCCTCTCTCCTTTCCTTTTCTTAATCGTTGCAGATGTCCTCCAACGAATGATCATTGAGGCTTGTAACCAAAACTTAATCTCTCACCCTATCTCGCCTCACCTCCCCTGCCCTGTCCTTCAGTACGCCGATGACACTTTGATCGTTCTAAAAGCAGACCCCGTGGCCGCCCAAAATCTCAAAAAAAAAATCCTAGATGACTTCTCGGCTGCAACTGACCTCTGTATTAACTTCTCCAAAACTACCTCTGTTCCGCTCAATATTGAACCCGATCTAGCAGCCCAGTTGGCGTCAACCCTTGGGACCTCTGTGTCCTCTTTTTCGCAATAATACCTGGGTCTACCACTCTCCCCGCACAAACTACCACCGTCCGCTTTCCAGCCAGTAATCGATCGTTGTGATGTCTACCTTTCTGGTTGGCGTGCTCTCCTTCTCTCTCGTGGTGGTCGCCTCATTCTGTTATCTGCGGTCCTCGATAGTCTTCCCACTTATTTCATGATGTGCTTCTCACTACCAAAAAGCGTTCTCAAGGATATTGACATACGTCGTCAGATTTTTTTCTGGTCTAATGATGACTCCTTCTCAGGGGCTAAATGCCTATTAGCGTGGGATCGGGTGTGCATGCCAAAGCTTGCAGGTAGTCTAGGTGTTAAAAACTTACAACCACAAATTTTTTGCCTTATGTTGAAATTTTCTTTCAAATTCCTCCACTCCCCTCTTTTGCCCTAGAAGGATTGGATTTTAAACCACTCTCCGCTCCACATAGGTCTAGGTAGAAATGCTTCCTTCCTCGGCAAAGCTATTTTTAAACACCTACACACACTCCGTGACATTTCACAGGTCACTGTTGGAAATGGCTCCTCCACCTTTTTCTGGCTTGACCGATGGCTCCTGCCAGAACCACTCTCTGTTGCCTTTCCTGCTTTGTTTACTCGCTATACCAAGCTAAATGCTCTTGTGCAAAAAAGAATGATGGATGGGATTGACCTGGGCTTGCGTAGCCGACTAACTTTAACCGCTACCAATGAACTTGCTACCTTAAGATCTTTGTTGCAGGGAGTGTGCCTTACAGGAGTACCATTTACAGGACTTTGCTCAATGGTGCCGCTTTCACCACCAAGGGCGCCTATGCTGCTCTTGCTTCGCAACTTTCGGATCCATCCCTTGCTCACATATGGGATTCTCGTGTTCCTAGTAGGATCCGAGTGTTTGGATGGCTCTTCTATATGGACAGATTAAACACGCGGGCAAACCTTCATCGGAAGACCATCATCGACTCTCCATCATGTCCATGTTGCAGCGCCGCGCCAGAAGACCGTGCCCATCTCTTCTTCACATGCCCTTCAGCGGCATCCATTTGGGGAGCCATTTGGCTGCTGCCCTGCCATTCTCCTCTGTCCAACATTTGGAACGCGTCAGCTATGCATGGCCTACCTCAGTCTTTTTGGCCTTTCATTTTGCTTCTCATTTTATGGAAAATTTGGGATGCTCGCAACGGCAAAACTTTTAGGAATTTGTATCCTTCGCCATGTAACGTAATTAGGGCTATCATCTCGGACCTCACTGCCTCAAAAAGGCGGATCAAAAAATCCACGCCAGATTGTGGCGGGAGCTTTTCTCCTTTCGTCTCCACTGAACCACTATTATTTGTTTGAATATATTCAGGTGGGGAGTCCCCCCGTGACAGTTTAAAAAAATTTGCAAGATGTGCAAACACCTCCTGGTTTGCATGCACATACCTAAAAGTCAGAAATTTGCAAACGAAATTTGTAAAGAAGGATAATTGATCGACCTCTGCCATCGCAGTCGGGTGCGTGCGGCCTCCGCGCGCCGTCGCCTTCCAGCCTCCCCGTCCGGTGCGTGCCGCCTTCTCGCGTTGTCGCCTTCTGGCCTTCCCATCGGGTGCGTGCGGCCTCCCACCGTCCCCGTGCTGGCCTCCCCGTCGGCTGGGTGCGGCCTCCCGTCGTCCCCATCAGGCCTCCCCGTCGTCGTTGTCCGTCCTCATGTGCGTGCGACCTCTGCCATCCGGCCTCCCCGTCGGGTGCGTGCAGCCTCCGTCGCCGCCGTCCGCCTAGGTATGCGGCGACCTCGTCGTCCGGCATCTCTGTCGGGGCGGCCTCGGCGCCGCTTCTAGTCGCGGCGTGCATGCGGCGACCTCCGCCGTCGCCGTCTTCAGCCTCCCGTCGGCTGGGTGCGGCCTCCCGTCGTCCCCATCCGGCCTCCCCATCGTCGTTGTCCGGCCTCAGGTGCGTGCGACCTCTGCCGTCCGGCCTCCCCGTCGGGTGCGTGCAGCCTCCGTCGTCGCTGTCCGGCCTAGGTATGTGCGACCTCTGCCGTCCGGCCTCCCTGTCGGGTGCGGCCTCCACAGCCCGGTCTCTAGTGCGTGCGTGCGTGCCTGCGGCCTCCCCCGTCCATGCGCAGTAGTGAAGGGGCGGCGGAGCCGAGCAGGTGGCGGAGTAAAGGAGCATGGCAGGGCTGGCGGCGAGAAGGGACGGCGGGGATGAGCGGCGGGTGCGGGGGAGAGAAGGAGCATGATATGTGTGAGCGGTTAGTGGGGGCGACGGAGGACATGCGGAGAGAGATGAAAGGATTTGCGTTTCGTAAGTGGGTGGTTGGTAGCGTTAAACACAGAAGGATTAAAGGTCATTAGATCTTGTTAATGGGTGGATCTGATTATTTGGATTTGCCGGAGAGAACAAATCCGCCTACTTTACCGAAGGGAGATGGATTTCGCTGGATTGCTAGTTAGTACTCCAGTGAACAAATACGATCCAGGTTGGCTGGGACACAGGAGCTATGATCTCGACGTCACTCGCATGTCGCTTCAAGTAATTGCATCTCGAACCGTCACGTCACATGCTCGGATCTGAAAAGCATACGCACACGAGGAATGTAGTACTACCAGAGAGATGGTTGGTCGCAGACTTTGAGATTTTGAGCAAAAAAATGAATTCCATTACTCTGTCTTTGTTACAATGACGGTCAAATCTCATTTTTTCATCCCCGTCAGATTGAAAAGGGTGAGATTTATTTCTACAGCAGCCTAAATGCACAGGGCACACGTAACTGTCCTGCCAAATGGAGGAGTCGGTCACCACTGCATTGCGCGGGACGTCGCTGCTGTCGTCAGCAGCAACCGCAGACGACTCACGCTCTGCGTCTGATTCTTCGGGCCAAATGAGGTCGTAATCCGCATCGGCCGGCGGCGAGTCGGGGACTCTGCTGACCTCGTCGCACACGTCGATCCAGCCATCGTCCAAGTCCCAGTCCGGCAAGGCCGAGGTGCCGCAGGCCAATGCCCCGATCCTCTCGGCCGGCGTCGCCGACATCTCGTCCGCCTCGTCGTCGGTGTCCGAGTCCCAGAGCGCGTCTTGCAGCGTGCTCTTGGGAGACGTGTATTGTTGCTTCGCCAGCGCAGCCTTATAGTCGCCGGCGGCAGCGGCGGAAGCAACGAACGGGTGATCCAAGAGCTGCGCTGCCGTGGACCGGTCGCTGGGCTGTCTCCTGAAGCATCCGTCCAAGAAGTCCTTGGCCTCCGCGGAGAGCCACCCCGGCACCTCTGGCACGGCGGCCGTGTACCCGATCCGGTGCACGGCCGCGAGCAGATCGTTCATGTCGCTCCATGGCGCGCGGCCAGTGGCCATCTCGACGACGGTGCAGCCGAGCGCCCACACGTCGGACGCCGGCCCCTGCTCCTCCCCGCGCGCGACCTCCGGCGCCATGAACGCTGGTGTGCCGCCCATCGGGAGCAGCGAGTCCACGGCCCTCGCGCAGCCGAAGTCGGTCAGCCTGGCGCGGCCGTCGCCGCCGATCACCACGTTCCGTGCCTTGACGTCCCCGTGGACCAGCGACCTCGCGTGCAGGTAGTCCAGCCCCCTGGCCACGTCCCCGGCGTACGCCCGGATGGCGGGCTCCGGGAGGCAGCCCCCGCTCCTGGCGGCCTCGTCGGCGAGCGAGCCGCCGGGCGCGAACTCGAGGAAGAGCTGGTACTCGCCGCATTCCGCGGCGCGGGAGCCGAGGCAGGGGATGATGTGCGGCGAGCAGAGCCCGGTGAGCACGCTGCCCTCGCGCTCCAGCTGCGCCGCGCCACCGGCGGCGGCAGACTTGACGGCCAGGAGCTCTCCGGAGGCCTCGTCGGACGCGAGCCACACGACAGCGCCGGACGCGCCGCGGCCCAGCGTGCGGATCCGCCTGAGTTGCTTCACCACGGCGACATCCATCGTTGGTCGTCGGTGTTTCCGGTTGGATTGATTCTGAGCTGACTTTGTAATTTGTATGCGAGGATGGAGGGATGGCGCGCGAGGGGTATTTATATGTGCGGAGTGGCGTGCGACGAGGACGAGACCGGCATGGGTTGGGTGCACGGAACACGTGCGAGAATGGAGCTCGCAGCGTTTCTGTGCGCGGCTGCTGCTAGAAATGAAAAGCCTTCTCCTCCCCGGCTGCAAAGGAAGGTGTAACGAACGTGGGGGTCTTATTTTGGTCATGGTATTTTTGGCGTGGCATTTTCCGTCGTTTTTCTGCTGCCTTTTCGTTTGGCGGATCTGGATCAGCTTCAGGGGTAGGTGCATCGGCGCCTGAATTGAATTGTGGACGTCACGTGATGCAACATGATCATAGTCGACGTATACGATGATCATTGTATGCACTATGCAGTAACCCAATGGATAATAACTAGTCCTACTTTTAAAAATAGTGGATATATACTAGCGTCGGTTGCTTACTTGCTTCAGTAAGTATCTGGCTGAAGTGTCATTTTGGCTCTCCACGTGCTCCAGAGCCGAGCCTAACCGATAAGGCCTCCTCGACGCGTCGTGTTAGTTATGTGCCTCGCCGTTACGTCCCAGTCTCGCCTTTGGACATGTCTCTCGTTAGGCTTTGCAGTACAACGTGGACCTGTCTCAGAAGAAGAGCTGCCGTAAGGGCAAGACAAGTCCATCATCATCCAGTCCATCACCGTTTCCTAGAGGCACGTTTCGTTCGGCGGCCATGGGCACCTCGCCAGAACAACCCACCATTTTCGGGGGGTTTAAGCCTTGATGATGACTCATCTTTGGACAGGACAGCCATGTGACGGAGTTCGGCTGAAGCTGATGGAGGATTAGTTACTTGTCCATCGTTCCTGGCGTCACGCCGTTTAGGCGAGCACATGCAGGGGATACTCATACTAGTCTCAAGCATGTGCGTACACGTGGCCGATTTTTGAGCTGTTTGAGCTGTAATATTTTCCAAGATATATATCGAACTAATGTCGTGTCGGCGCCACCTTTTATATGGATCGGGGTGAACAAAGCGTGCAATTTTCTTCATGCATAGTTTGTTGATGATAACCCGTTTTGGATAAAGTATAATTTCTGTTGGTTAGGCTTTTCAGCCAGCGGTACGGTTGAGTAACCCAAAAGAGTGTGCATGCTTCCGTTTCTCTCTTTGTGCATTTCATTTGGTTCACCAACACGTCATCGCTTACAGACGCATATCTTTTTTTTAATGAAGACAAATATCTTCTTGCGTGATCTTAAAAAGAGCTTAGCTGCCATCAATAATTTATTTTGGAAACAGCCATACTTTGTTGTGAACACCAAATATTATCCATAAGTTTGTGGCCCCATGTCATCTTCATAAGTACCCCTGCCAATCATTTTTGGAAGCACTCCCCAGTTGGTTTTAATATCAGTAACTGAAAGAACATTTTGACCTTTCCAACACCAATCATCCCTAGTCCGGAGAAAAAAAGAGAAGCACTAAACATCCCTTGCACATGAGATTGATTGAGTAATAATCTTTCACTTTCACAGTTTGCATTTTATTTATCAATTTATGCATGTGCCTGTGAAGTATTCCTACTCTGAAGAGTCAAATTACACAACCTTTGACTTACCCGTTTCGACATCCGTTGGCTTCCTCTGAAGGACATCCGTTGAGAACACATGCCGTAACAAGAAGTTTCGACCTGGTATCAAAACTAGGAAGATGACACAGTGCTCTAGGAGCAAACCCGGAGTACTATTTTTGTTCAACCGCAAGAAAGAGGAGTACTATTTTTTCTCTTATTGGATTGCAGATTAAGATCTTCACGGCTTTGGGTTCCCTATCTCGTAAAACATTTTCTCCCAGAAGACTCGGAGTAGTAATTTGTTGAAGCCTAGAACATTGTGAAGCAGAAAATGCAATTCTATTGCCGACTTTGATTCATTAGAAAGTCACATGAAAATCATAAGATTAGAATTTTTTTGTATGATGACACCGTCATCTGTTTGATTCAAAAGATGAACCATAGAAAAAATAAAGGAATTTTTCTTTTTGGATTGAGTAGAAAAAACAATGGAAATTTATAATCCAATCAAATCTATGTTTTGGCCATAAGGGCAACTCCGAACCGTCCCTCAAACCTCCCGCAACCATTCGGACCGCGGAAACCATTGAACGTCCACCTGTATCAATCCGTGGGACGGTCCGGACGCGATTTCTCTCGCGAACCGGAGACAAAAGTGGGAAGGTTTGCGGGAGTGCGGACCGATCTCACGCCCACTTCTGACCACCCTGACCCACCAAAAACCCGTCAAAGCCTCCATTAAACCCGTGTGAAAGCCAAGAAACCTACTCCGCCCACACGCCCGTTCATGAACGGGCCGGCATTAAACGCAACGTCGGCCGAGCTCCCCCGCCCGCCCTCTATTTAGACGAGGCCAGACGCCAGGCAAGAATTGCACCCCTTCGCCGCTCCTCTCATCTCCTCCTTCAACACTCTTTTAATGGCTTCCGAAGAGCAGTTCTTCGGCATACAAGTCGGCCGGGTGACCCGCCGAGCCGGCCGAATACGAGCGAGGCAGCTCGCCGCTCCACCTCCAGCGACTGACCCGATGGAGCAAGTTGCCGCCCCAAGCTGGCGCGTGGTTCACCAACTCGTCGCTCCAGGCCTACTCGATGAGGAGTGGCGAGTTGCTCCACACCGGCGCGGGCGTCATCGCTGCCATCGACGACGCCGCATTGTACTCTGCGACGCGCCTCCCGTGCCTGTGATCGCGCCTCCTGTGCCTGTGACCGCGCCTACCGTGCCTGCGACCGTGTCATGCAGGCAGAGACAAAAACCGGGTGCGCGGAGAGCTACGAGTCGGTGGCCAGCACCTCCGCATCCGCCAACATCATCGAGGAGAAGTAGAACATGGGAGGCGCCGCCGCTTGGGTCCCATGAAGGCCACCGTCAAGGCGACACCGGCATACACAACCGGTATCTTGCCTGATTCTTCTCTTGCGGGGACCTCCGTCGATCCCACAAGGGCTCCACGGAAGTGGAGGCGCCGTCTTCCCCTTTCGCTGAAGCATCAGCGGGGGGTTCCACTCTACGAGCGGTGGGGAAGCGAGCTGTCCTTTACGCAGAAGCATGTACCTCTAGGGCTCCCGGTCCAATGATCGGGCTGCCGGAGATGAGGAAGACAAAGGGATCCGCGGGCGGCCATTTAGATTAGGTATTATTATATCTCCAGAGCCGGGCTAGCATCGCTTAGTTGATGAATGTACTGAAATCAGTCATTTATATGAAAATCTGGCATTTTTATATGAAATCCGTCATGTTTATATGAATTCGGTTGTGTTTGCACGAATTTTGTCCAGTTGATTCGAGTTGTTGTGAAAATTTATGTGTCTACGGTTGGATGATGTCCTCCCATATCCGTGTCCACGGACTGGTCACCTGTTCGCGGATGAATGTGGGAAGATTTTTACGGGTTGCTCTTGAAGGTGCCTTAGAGCAACTCTAGCAGACCCCGCATCCGCCCAGGCCCACACAATAACCGCCAAAATGCGGGTCGGGGCGGAAAAACCTGCCCGATCAGACCCCGCATCCCGCCCCGGCCAACAAATATTTTTGCGGGGCGCGGCAAAACTTCTCCCCCAACCTCTAGTTTCACGAGATGGGAGGCCGACCCGAGCTCAGCCCCTATCCGCGGCAAGATTCAGCGGGAAGAACATTTCCGCGTGCCCTTTCCCACTCCCCCCACCCTCCGCCACCATTGCCCCGCCGCCGCACGCTCCGGTGCTTCCTTCGCGGCCGTCCCTCGCCGCCATGGACGACTCCCAGCTGCCCCCCGTCACCGTCGAGGTCGCGCTCGCCCCTTCCCCTTAGGCGGATCTCGTTGCCGGCCATGTTGGCCCCGCCGTCGCTCAAGCTTGCGCCGCGCCAGCCCGCAAGCGGCAAGGCAACGTGATCGTGCAGGGCGGGAATTGAAGGAAATATGCCCTAGAGGCAATAATAAAGTTATTATTTATTTCCTTATTTCATGATAAATGTTTATCATTCATGCTAGAATTGTATTAACCGGAAACATGATACATGTGTGAATGCATAGACAAAACTACATGTCACTAGTATGCCTCTACTAGACTAGCTTGTTAATCAAAGATGGTTATGTTTCCTGACCATGAACAAGGAGTTGTTATTTGATTAACAAGGTCACATCATTAGTAGAATGATCTGATTGACATGACCCATTCCCTTAGCTTAGCACACGATCGCTTAGTATGTTGCTACTGCTTTTATCCATGACATATACATGTTCTCGTAACTATGAGATTATGCAACTCCGCTTGCGGAGGAACACTTTGGTGCTACCAAACGTCACAACGAATCGGGTGATTATAAAGGAGTACTACAGGTGTCTCCAAAGGCAGATGTTGGGTTGGCGATTTCGAGATTAGGTTTTGTCACTCCGATTGTGGGAGAGGTATCTCTGGGCCCTCTCGGTAATGCACATCTTTGAAGCCTTGCAAGCACTACAACTAATGAGTTAGTTGTGAGATGGTGTATTACGGAACGAGTAAAGAGACTTGCGTAACGAGATTGAACTAGGTATTGATACCAACGATCGAATCTCGGGCAAGTAACATACCGATGACAAAGGGAACAACGATGTTGTTATGCTTGATCGACCGATAAAGATCTTCGAGAATATGTAGGAACCAATATGGGCATCCAGGTCCGCTGTTGGTTATTGACCGTGAATAGTTCTAGGTCATGTCTACATTGTTCTCGAACCGTAGGGTCCATGCACGCTTAAGGTTTCGATGGCGCTTATTATGAGTTTATGTATTTTGATATACCGAAGGAGTTCGAGTCCCGGATGTGATCACGACATGACGAGGAGTCTCGGAATGGTCGAGACATAAAGATTGATATATTGGAAGCCTATGTTTGGAGTTCGAATGGTTCCCGTAAAACGGAATTTCTTCGAGTACCGGAGGTTACGGAACCCCGGGAGGTAAATGGGCCTCGATGGGCCTTGGTGGAAAGGGAGAAGGGCAGCCCAAGAGGGCTGCGCCCCCCTTCCCTAGTCCTACTAGGACTAGGAGAAGGGGCCGCCCTCTCTCTCTTTCCCTCCGGAATCCTAGTCCAACTAGGATTGGGGGAATCCTACTCCCAGAGGGAGTAGGACTCCTGTAGCGCCCTCCTTGGCCGCCGCCCCTCCCCCTGGCTCCTTTATATACGGGGCAGGGGGCACCTTGAACACACAAGTTGATCGTGAGATCGTTCTTAGCCGTGTGCGGTGCCCCCTCCACCATATTCCACCTCGGTTATACCGTGAAGCTTAGCGAAGCCTCGCGCCGTGAAACATCAAGATCGCCACCACGCCGTCGTCTTGATGGAACTCTCCCTCGACACTCGGCTGGATCGAGTACGAGGGACGCCATCGAGCTGTACGTGTGTCAAGAACTCGGGCGCCGGAGTAACGGCGCCGGATCGGTCGGATCGCGAGGAGAACGACGACTACTTCCTCTACGCCAGATCGCTTCCGCTTGGTCTACAAGGGTATGTGGACAACACTCTCCCTCTCGTTGCTATACATCACCATGATCTTGCGTGTGCGAGGAAAATTTTTGAAATTACTACGTTCCCCAACAAAGTGGCATCCGAGCCTAGGTTTTTCTATGGTTTGATGTTTTGCACGAGTAGAACACAAGTGAGTTGTGGGCGATACAAGTCATACTACCTACCAGATGTCATACTTTGGTTCAGCGGTATTGTGAGATGAAGCGCCTGGACGACATTACGCCAGACGCTTACGCGAGACTGGTTTCACCGCTGCGAGCACTCGCTGCTTAAAGGTGTGGTGGGTGCTGTCTCTCTCACTTTAGTTGAACTGAGTGTGGCTACGCCCGGTCCTTGAGAAGGTTAAACGGAGTCTATTTGACGAAGTATCGCTGTGGTTTTGATGCGAGGTGAGACTGGTTCTTGCTTAAGCCCGTAGCAGCCACGTAAAATTTGCAACAACAAAGTAGAGGACGCCTAACTTGTTTTTGCAGGGTATGTTGTGATGTGATATGGTCAAGACGTGATGCTATATTTTATTGTATGAGATGATCATGTTTTGTAACCGGTTATCGGCAATGGCAGGAGCCATATGGTTGTCGCTTATTGTATGCAATGCAATCGCCTCGTAATGCTTTACTTTATCACTAAGCGGTAGCGATAGTCGAGTAGCATAAGTTTGGCGAGACGACAACGATGCTGCGATGGAGATCAAGGTGTCGCGCCGGTGACGATGGTGATCATGGTGGTGCCGCAAGATGGAGATCGTGAAGCACAAGATGATGATGACCATATCATATCACTTATATTGATTTGCATGTGATGTTTATCCTTTATGCATCTTATCTTGCTTTGATTGACGGTAGCATTATAAGATGATCTCTCACTAAATAATCAAGAAGTGTTCTCCCAGTATGCACCGTTGCCAAAGTTCGTCGTGCCCGCACACCACGTGATGATCGGGTGTGATAAGCTCTCGTCCATCTACAACGGGTGCAAGCCAGTTTTGCACGCAGAATACTCGGGTTATACTTGACGAGCCTAGCATATGCAGATATGGCCTCGAACACGGAGACCGAAAGGTCGAGCGTGAATCATATAGTAGATATGATCAACATAAGATGTTCACCATTGAAAACTACTCCATTTCACGTGATGATCGGTTATGGTTTAGTTGATTTGGATCACGTGATCACTTAGATGACTAGAGAGATGTTTTTCTAAGTGGGAGTTCTTAAGTAATATGATTAATTGAACTTAAATTTATCATGAACTTAGTACCGATAGTATCTTGCTTGTTTATGTTTGATTGTAGATAGATGGCTCGTCTGTTGTTCCGTTGAATTTTAATGCGTTCCTTGAGAAAGCAAAGTTGAAAGATGATGGTAGCAATTACACGGATTGGGTCCGTAATTTGAGGATCATCCTCATTCTGCATGTAAGAGCTACGTCTGGATGCACCGCTAGGTGACAACTTCTTCTTTGGAGCAACACAGATGTTATGAACGTCTGGCGAGCAAAGCGATGACTACTCTATAGTTCATGTGCCATGCTTTACGGCTTAGAACCGGGACTTCAACGACGTTTTGAACGTCATGGAGCATATGAGATGTTCCAGAGTTGAAGTTGATATTCCAATGTAATGCCCGGATTGAGAGATATGAAGTCTCCAATAAGTTCTATAGCTGCAAGATGGAGGAGAACAGTTCGTTAGTGAGCATATACTCGTAATGTCCGGGTACTACAATCACTTGACACAATTGGGAGTTAATCTTCCGGATGATTGTGTCATTGATGAATTCTCCAATCACGCCACCAAGCTACAAAGGCTTCGTGATGAACTATAATATGCAAGGGTTAGTAAAGACTATACCGAGCTCTTCGCAATGCTAAAGGTCATGGAGGTAGAAATCAAGAAGGAGCATCAAGTGTTGATGGTCAATAAGACCACTAGTTTCAAGAAGAAAGGCAAAGGGAAGAAGAAGGGAATTCAAGAAGAACAGCAAGCAAGTTGTGCTCAGAGAAGAAACCCAAGTCGGCCCTAAACCTGAAACTGAGTGCTTCTACCGCAAGGCATCGTCCTTTGGAAGCGGAACTGCCCCAAGTATTTGGCGGATAAGAAGGATGGCAAGGTGAACAAAGGTATATGTGATATACATGTTATTGATGTGTACCTTACTAGAGCTCGTAGTAGCACTGGTATTTGATCTGGTTCTCATTGCTAATATTTGCAACTCAAACAGGACTACTGATTGCTTAACTCGCAAAGGACGAGGTGACGATGCGCGTGGGAAATGGTTCCAAAGTCGATGTGATCGCGGTCGGCACACTACCTCTACATCTACCTTCGGGATTAGTTTTAGACCTAAATAATTGTTATTTGGTGCTGCGTTGAGCATGAACATTATATCTGGATCTTGTTTGATGCGAGACGGTTATTCATTTAAATCGAGAATAATGGTTGTTCTATTTATATGAGTAATATCTTTTATGGTCATGCACCCTTGAGGAATGGTCTATTTTGATGAATCTCGATAGTAGTGATACACATATTCATAATGTTGAAACCAAAAGATGCAGAGTTGATAACGAAA
>JAHHZJ010001292.1:0-95994 GCA_021437245.1 Aegilops speltoides
TGTTTTTCTTACAATGCACACTCCACCAAGCGAAGCAAAACGATAAATGCTCTAGTGGCAGCTCGTACTCGCTCAAGTTCGGAAAAACATGTTGACTAAAACTTGTTCTACTTCAATCTCCCAAGCTAGATAAATAGCGAGGATTAAATCTACCCTCAAATGGCGGTAAAGAGCTAACTTTGGCCATGTGCTTGTGTGTGTTGTCCCAACTCTCGTGATGGTGAAGATGTGTTAGTAGTCCAAGAACTTCTATCTCGAAACTGTCATGATTAGTAGAAACAAGAAACAAAATTCGAGAATAATGTTCCTATGAACTACTAGGATGTGGTTGTAAAGTGCTCACAGTAAAGCAAATATCAATATCTTACAAGTTCTTACCATGCGGCGGTGGTGATAGGCAACCAGCGATGTCAAATAACTCACGAAGATTGTGTAAGCGATTGCGAGAGAGCGTATGTATACAGCTGTAGAAATATGTGGAGCTGGGTTGGCTATATATGGTAGCAAAAGATTAGCAATAATCAATTCGGAGATGCAATGTTGAATAAGCGCTCACAGCGGATGCTGTCTGGTCCTAGGCTGGGCCGAACTAGAGACACGAGCCTAGAACACTAATGAGGTCACGGCGTAGCACAACTAGCATCAATGAAGGATACTAAGTAGCTCTTGACAGCAAGATAGAAGTGAAGATCACAATGGTAGTGAAGATAATGATGAAAAACAACTACCAAGCGGGATATACAACAACTGTCTCTTCAACTTTCCTCTTGAAAAGTTTGAGCCAATTTTATGATAAATTCTTTCAAAGAATGCTACTAACTCAAGCTTTCAATGCAAAAAGAATCACTCAATTCCAAGTTGATATGAGAGTCAAAGAATTCTAAAACTAGCTTTGAAAAATTGGAACAAGCTGTGTTCACGAACTTGAGAGGGCAAAAGACCTATTTAGAAGCCGATTTTGAGATGTCAAATATTGAACTAGCTTCTGCAACTATTTAGATCGGCTCGTCTCTAGCTTCAATTTGAGTACTCACGGAGCCAAAAGCGGACTTCGTTATGAGGAAGATACACCTGTTTTACTGAACAGTGCACAAAGCAGATTCAATCCGAATTCAACTACGAGATTGAGTCTAGATAGATCCGATTTTTTCTTCTCTCTTTTTTTTCTCACGCTTTTTTCTTTTCTTCTCTCTCTTTTCTTTTTTTTTCTTTCCTTTTTCTCTCTTTTTTTTCTTTTTTTCTCCCTCTTTCCAAGACAAACTAGATAAGATCTTGATTGGATCGGTAGAAGATGTGAATGACCTCAACTATGATTATGACAATGAACAGCGTGTAGCGTGGTGGAAATTAATAGATGGGATGGTGGACAGCGGAAGGAATAATGATGCAGCGTCGGCGTGACTAATGTGAATAGAACTTCGAAACTCTAAAGGAACTAGACACTAAGACCAGCAAGCCCGACACGACGATGCAACCGATAATTCAACTATGCAAGCAACGAATCAAAAATTGCAAAGGCTCGGTGGCTTGGATAAAGGATGAACAGATCTAACTTTTTTGTGGCTTTTCATGGACTATAGGTATGAATGGTGATCACGATCTAAACTATGAAAAAGCGTAAAATCTCACGAAAGCAACTTTGGCGATACCACTTGATAGAGGCGGGGTGTCGATCTTTCGATGAGATGATAACTATCGATTTGGTGAAGATGACTTTGGCGATCCGACTACAAGCGTGCATGACGTTGCGCCTTAGCAATCGCTAAACCAATCTCTGAGGTTCTTGGCGATGCGGAAGCTTACGATCAACGACCACGAAGGTCTATTCACGCAAGCAATCGAAGAACAAGCAAGAATATGATAAAAGCAATCTGAATATTGCGGTATGTATGAAGTATTGATAAAGATGGGGATCCGTAGCGGTCTTGGTCTTATCCAAGGTAGTCATGTCCTCATCAGCCGGATCGTCAAAGTCGACTTCCACCAAAGCGAAATCCACCATCTCATCGAAGGCGGGACACCTCCGCCTCTATCAAGTGGTATCATTGCTTCTCGGTGATTACGGATTTTTAGTATTTAGATAAATCATTCTTCATACCTACGATCCTGAAAAAGCCAAAAAAAATTAAGTTAGGTCATCATATCCGACCAATCGAGCCTTTGCATAATCTTTTACTGTATTTGCGTTGTTGAATTTGCGGTTGCATGCGTGTCTAGTTCTTTGGTCTTAGAGTCTAGTCTTTTAGAGTTTGAGTTACGGTCATAAGTTGTCACGCCCGCCGCGCACCGTTATCATCGCCACGCCATCTACCACCGCTTATCCACCGCTTGAATCCGTATCCATATACCACCACGCTGCCATATACCACCACCGTTGCCATATACCACCACGTTTGCCATATACCACCACCATATATCCACCACCAATCCGAGTTCCTTGCATATTAGATTTGTTTGGGATCCATCTAATTTTCGATTCGTGTTTCCTTATGCGAGTAGGTTTGGATTCCAGCAATCTTTTGCCGTCCGTAGAAGAGGTTGGCTTCCAAAAAAAAGTCAGGAAACCACCCTCCGTTTAGGCCAAATTTTCCAAAAGCGCGGGACAAAAATTTTACGGCTATCCTATTTTAGGTGTTTCTAAGCGTATTGAGGCAGTCACCGTTATAGAAAGTTTTTGACTGTTTCCGATTTTTGGGTCGAGCGTCGAAAAAAAAAATTTGGTCGAAAAATTTCGTGCCCATCCTATCGATTTGACACAGGAAGAGTTTTGAGACACTCGCCATTATAGTGATTTTCGCCAAAAAAAAAGCAGCGCAAAAAAACAGCATAAAAAAAAAAGCGAAAAAAATTGAGTGTGCTCCTTCCTTGTTTACGTGCAGTGCCGTGATTTTGTTAGTGTTCTAGGCTCGCGTCTCTATACGGTCTAGCCTAGAACCAGACCTGATCACGTCGTTGGCGTTTATTCAACTTTGCATCTCTGAATTGATTATTCTTGACCTTTTTGCTACCATATTATAAGCCTTCCAGCTCCACATACATCTCGTCGTGCGTTTGATTCTCCACAATAATCGCTATAGCCAAGCTTTGAGAGTTTGACTACAGCGGTTGCCGATCACCGCTTCTTCTTTGGTAGGCTGGTAAGAATTTGAGATTTGCTTGGCGGGTTTGTGATACACCACCACCACTTCTTAGTAGTCTGTAGGATCATATTCTTGTGTGTTTCTATTTGCTGCTAACCATGGTAGGATCACAAGCGATGAGGCTGATTGGGAGAACACGACGAACAACGACTACATGATAAGTTTGACAAATGATGATTGGACGGTGCAAGGCGTGGTAAGCAGATTTGTGAGGCCATGGAGAAGATAGATGGCATTGAGAAGGCGTTTGAAACAAAGCGATAGCAAGTTTGATGAATTGCTCGTGCGTTTTCCACAACCACCGCGGCTGCACCTATCGCACCTCTGCCAGCGACAACAACTCGCCCCTTCGAATCGGTATGGGCGAGCTCGGCGTGTTCCTATTGAGCGAGGACAAAATTCTGGTGCAGCTGCTCTGCTGTTGGTGCTTCTTTGGCTCCTACTCTGCTGCTGGTGGTGCAGGGAGGATGATGAGTATGTGGGCGATTATGAGGATGAGGTTGATCAACATCGAGAACTTCGTGCAACCACCGGCACCACAACCACCGGTCGTCCACATGCAAATAATGGCAATATTAGGGCTCCCCTCAGTGCGAGATCATGACCATCTCCTAAACTGAAATTGAATATTCCACCATTTGAGGGTAGATATGTTCACGATATATATCTTACTTGGGAGTTAGAAGCTGAACAACGATTTACATGTTTACAATATCACGAGGAGGCGTGTTCTGCTGCTGTTTGTGCTTTCACTAGCTTTGCATGTGTTTGGTGGTCGAACATTGTAGATTATATCCTGTTCGGCTACTTGGGCTGCTTTGAAAACTGCTATCGCGTACTCGTTGGGTTCCACCATATTATCAACGTGAATTACTTCAAAAATTGCAGCGCTTAAGACAAGGAAAAACTACTGTAGAAGAATATTATCGGGAATTACAAAGCTGGCTTGATTAGATGTGGTATTGTTGAGGAGAATGAAGCTATGCTTGCACGTTTTTTAGGTGGATTAAATAGAGATTGAGACCATTCTAGACTATAAGGATTATAATAATATCACTCGTTTATTCCATCTTTCTTGTAAAGCTGAAAGTGAAGTGCAGGATCGGCGAGGCATTGGCACTAACTTTTTCTGCAGGTCGACCTTCATCATGGACACCACGTGCATCATCTACTTCCTTTGCACCATCACCTCCTTGAGGTGCCACCTCCAACCGTGATACAAGCGAGGCACAACCACCACTATCGCCAAGAGCACACTGCGGGCCTGCTCGAGCTCTTCTTCTTCCATGGCGTCAGCAGGGCACACAAGTGATATTATTTGTAAATCGTTGTAAGGAAGAGGACATTTTTGAGAATGCAAATCTCAGCGTGTGATGATTGCTCTTGAGGATGGTGGGTATGAGTCCGCTAGTGACTATGATGAGGAGACTTTGGCTCTTATTACACATGAGGAACACGGTGGAGATGATTACGATCATGAGACACAATACATGGCTCTTGAAGATCTTTGGCAGGTATGAATGTTTAGTTGCTCAACGTGTTTTGAGTGTGCAGAGTTACACAAGTGAGCAAAATCGGAGGCATAATTTGTTCCATACAAAGGGAGTTGTGAAGGAGCGTTCTATTAGCGTCATCATAGATGGAGGAGCTGCAACAACTTGGCTAGCATGGAGATGGTGGAAGCTATCTCTCACCACAAGACCACATCCACATCCTTACTACATCCAATGGTTCAACAACAGCGGCAAGGTGAAGGTAACACGTCTTGTTACGTGTGCATTTAGTATCTCTACATATGCTGATTATGTTGATTGTGATGTGGTACCTACATAAGCATGTTCCTTGTTACTTGGTAGACCATGGCAATTTGATAAAATTCTGTACACCATGGTAGAAACAATCGATATACTCTTGTTCATAAGGATAAAAATATTACTTTGCTTCCTATGACTCCAGAGTCCATTTGAAAGATGATATTAATAGAGCTAATAAAGCAAAAGCAGGAGAAAAATAAGAGTGAAAATCAGATTGTGGCAAAAGAATTTGAGCAACACATGAAGCCTAATAATAAACCATCTCTTGTTGCTACGAAATTAAATTGAAAAGTGCATGTTTACTTGCCACCAAATCGATATTGATGAGCTAGATTTTAGCAAATCTATTTGCTATGCTTTTGTGTGCAAAGAGGCATTATTTTCATTAGGGCGTGCTTTCCTCTTTGCCCCTCTTGTCACTAACATTTTGCGGGGAGTTAGTTTGGCGTCTTTCACAAGGCGTGCCCAGGATTACCACCTATTCGAGGATTGAGCATCAAATTGACTTAATTCCGGTGCATCATTACTAACCGTGCACCATACCGTACCAATCCGGAGAGCGAAGGAGATTATCGTCAAGTCTGAGGCTGCTCGACAAAGGTTATATCTGCGAATCCCTTAGTCCTTGTCTTTGTTCCTATTATTCTAGTGCGAAAAAGGATGGTACGTCACGTATGTGTGTTGATTGTAGAGGCATCAATAATATTACTATTCGTTATCGTCACCCTATTCCTAGGTTAGATGATATGCTTAATGAATTGAGTGGCTCTACAATATTCTAGCAAAGTTGATTTGCGTAGTGGATACCATCAAATTCGTATGAAATTGGGAGATGAATGGAAAACAGCATTTAAAACTAAGTTTGGATTATATGAGTGGTTAGTCATGCCTTTTGGGTTAACTAATGCACCTAGTACTTTCATGAGATTAATGAGCGAAGTTTCGTGCTTTCATTGGACGATTTGTGGTAGTCTATTTTGATGATATCTTGATTTATAGCAAATATTTGGAAGAACATTTGGAACATTTACGTGCTGTTTTTAATGCTCTCGTGATGCGTTTGTATGGTAACCTTAGGAAGTGCACCTTTTGCACCGACCGAGTATCTTTTCTTGGCTATGTTGTTACTCACGGGGAATTGAAGTTGATAAAGCCAAGATTGAAGCTATTGAGAGTTGGCGCAGCCAAGCGGTCACACAAGTGAGGAGTTTCCTTGGCCTCGCTGGTTTCTATAGGCGTTTTGTGAGATTTCAGCACCATTCTGCACCTCTCAATGAGCTTACAAAAACGATGTGCCTTTTGTTTGGGGTACGCACGGGAAGAAGCCTTCACGGTATTGAAAGCTAAGTTGACACATGCTCCTTTACTCCAACTTCTGATTTTAATAAGACTTTTGAGCTTGAATGTGATGCTAGTGGAATTGGATTAGGAGGTGTGTTATTACAAGATAGCAAACCTGTTGCATACTTTTACGAAAAATTGAGTGGGCCTAGTCTGAATTACTCTACTTATGATAAAGAATTATATGCTCTTGTTAGGACTTTAGAAACATGGCAACATTATTTATGGCCCAAAGAATTTGTTATACATTACGATCATGAATCTTTGAAACATATTAAAAGTCAAGCTAAACTGAATCGTAGACATGCTAAATGGGTTGAATTCATTGAGACTTTCCCTTATGTCATTAAACACAAGAAGGGTAAAGAAAATGTTATTGCTGATGCATTGTCTCGTCGCTATACTATGCTTTCACAACTTGACTTCAAAATATTTGGTTTGGAGACCATCAAAGATCAATATGTACATGATGCTGATTTTAAAGATGTATTGCAGAATTGTAAGAAGGAAGAACATGGAACAAGTTTGTCGTTAATGATGGGTTTGTGTTCGTGCTAACAAGCTATGCATTCAGCTAGCTCCGTTCGTCTTTTGTTGTTGCGGGGAGGCGCATGGAGGAGGACTAATGAGACACTTTGGCGTGAAGAGGGCGGAGGGCGTACTTGCTACACATTTCTTTTGGCCAAAGATGAGGCAGGATGTTGGCGTTTTATTGCTCATTGCACTACATGTCAAAAAGCTAAGTCACGACTCAATCCTCATGGTTTATATATGCCTTTGGCTGTACCTAGTGTTCCTTGGGAGGATATATCTATGGACTTTGTTTTAGGTTTACCTAGAACAAAGAAGGGAGGATAACATATTTGTTGTCGTGGATAGATTCTCAAAAATGGCACACTTTATACCATGTCATAAGCGATGATCTTTGTCAATGTTGCTGATTTGTTCTTTCGTGAAATTATTAAGCTTGCATGGTGTGCCGAATACTATTGTTTCAGATCGTGATACTAAATTTCTTAGCCACTTTTGGAGATGTTTATGGGCTAAGTTGGGGACTAAACTGCTTTTTAGTACTACTTGTCACCCCCAAACTGATGTACAAACTGAAGTAGTCAATAGAACATTGTCTACTATGCTTAGGGCTGTTCTAAAGAAAAATAAGAAAATGTGGGAGGATTGCTTGCCTCATATTGAATTTGCATATAATTGTTCATTGCATTCTACTACTAAGATGTGCCCTTTTGAAGTTGTGTATGGTTTCCTACCTCGTGCACCTATTGATTTGTTGCCTCTTCCATCTTCGGAGAAGGTTAATTTTGATGCTAAAGAACGTGCTGAATTGATTTTAAAAATGCATGAGTTAACTAAGGAAAACATTGGCGTATGAATGCTAAATATAAACTTCTTTGGAGATAAGGGTACAAAACATGTTGTGTTTGCACAGGAGATCTTGTTTGGTTACATTTGCGTGAGGATAGATTTCTGATTTGCGCAAATCAAAGCTAATGCCACGTGCTGCTGGTCCCTTTAAGGTGTTGGAGAAAGTAAATGATAATGCATATAAACTTGAGCTGCTGCAGATTTTGGGGTTAGTCCACTTTTAACATTCAGATTTGAAGCCATATTTGGGTGAGGAAGATGAACTTCCGTCGAGGCGACTTCATTTCAAGAAGGGGAGGATGATGAGGACATCAATACCATTGTTACACCCACAGCCCCTCTTGCTATACATCTTGGACCAATTACTAGAGCTCGCGCACCAATTAAATTACGGTACTTTCGTTTCTTGGTAATGATTCTAATGTTCATGAGAATATGATCTTGCCTAAATTGGATACATTTGTTTTGCTTACAAATGAAGGGCCTAGCTTGGAGAAGGATGACCATTGGAGCAAGAACACGCATGGAGTTGATGGCATGCGCAAGGGGGACAAGAATAGAGTTACAAGTGCTGATTTCAAGACTTTGAAGCCACCATAAGGAGTGCATGAAGCCTTGGACGAAATATACAAGATGCCACTTCATAAATTTCGTCCATAGGCTATTCTAGGTGCTGTGTCACCTTATTATTGGGCCATGCCCATGTAATTTCGAAATACATTAGTATAGGCTATTTTTAGAGTCCGTATGTGTGGGGAAACAAGAGTTAGGGTTGGTTTCGGACCCCACCCTCAAGGGCCACGAAATTCCTCCTTTTCCCCATATATACAGCCCTTAGAGGCGTCGTTTGAACTTTGGGTTTTGTTTAGATTAAAAGTTCGACATAGCTGCAACTTGGCGTGCCGTTTGTGTTCAAGCGACGACAAAGCGTCACAGGACCCCACCTTGATCAATAAAGCTTTCATCTTATATTCGCAATATCCAGATTGCAATCTCAGTTTTCTTGCTTGTTCTTCGTTTGCTTGCGAAGCAGACCTTCGTGGTCGGAGTTGATCGTGCTCGGCATGGTCGATAACCTCTCGGAGTTGGTTTAGCGATTGCTAAAGCGCGACGTCCTCGCACGTTCGTAGTCGGATCTTCAAAGTCGTCTTCCACCAAAGCGAAATCCACCATCTCATCGAAAGACGGGACACCTTCGCCTCTATCATATGTGGAAATGATATCTCCTCTATAGAGGACAAGAAATTTTGGGGCAATCAGGCAAAAAGGACACGAGAAAATGAAGTACTTTCAAGGACTGCCATAGAATGGACAGATGTTCACTAAAACGTTCATGATTTTGTCATTGGTCCGTGTCGGACCCATAAGTACTCAAACTGCTTTCATGGCGGCGTGCAAATCAAAAATACTCTCCGCTTGCACCGGGAGGCGGAGTACCCTCAAATTCAGCCTTAAGAAGGACTTTTTGGCCCTGAAAGTCAAAGAACATTATTCATCGCAGTTTTTCAGACAAGTTCTGAACCCATTGGCACTTCCTTTTGAAGGAAATTCGAGAGATTATCTTTCTTATAGACATTAGCCCCCTGGTAGGGACAGACGTACCTTTCTGCAGATGTTCTATGATCCGGGCAATCTCATTTGGCCGTAAATTGAAGAAAATCCAGTGACTATATGCCTTATTCTCCTTGTTTTCGGCGGATGGCATCTTTGTAACTCATGCGGCGTGAAAGCCAAGAACAAAAGGTCATTCTGGCATCGGTCGATATATATGTGGAAGCGATATATCCTCTTTAGAGGACAAGAAATTTTAGGGCAATCAGGCAAAAAGCGCCGCGAAAATGAAGTACTTTCAAGGACGCCATAGAATCGATAGATGTTCACTAAAGCGGTCATAATTTTGTCATTGGTCCGTGTCGGACCCATAAGTACTCAAACTGCTTTGGCGGCGGTATGTGAATCAAAAATACTCCTCGCTTGTGCGGGAGGCCGGAGTACCCTCAAATTCAGCCTTAAGCGGGACTTTTGGTACGAAAGTCAAAGAACATCATTAAATCATTTGTTTTTCGAGACAAGTTTACGAACCCATTGGCACTTCCTTTTGAAGAAAATTCGAGAGATTATGTTGCTCATATACATTAGCCCCCTGGTAGGGACAAAGCGTACCTTCTGCGGATGCTCTATGATCCAGGCAATCTCATTTGGCCATAAATTGAAGAAAATCCAGCGACTATATGCCTTATTCTCCTTGTTTTGCGGATGGCATCTTTGTAAGTCATCGGCGTGAAAGCCAAGAACAAAAGGGCATTCTGGCATCGGTCAATACATATATGGAAGCGATATATCCTCTATAGAGGACAAGAAATTTTAGGGCAATCGAGGCAAAAGCATGCGAGAAAATGAAGTACTTTCAAGGCGCCATAGAATGGATAGATGTTCACTAAAACAGTCATAATTTTGTCATTACGTGTCCGTGTCGGACCCATAAGTACTCAAACTGCTTTGCGGCGTGTGAATCAACAAATACTCTCCGCTTGCGCGGGAGGCCGAATGCGCTCAAATTCAGCCTTAAGCGGGACTTTTTGGCCACGAAAGTCAAAAACGTCATTAAATCGCGATTTTTGAGACAAGTTTACGAACCCATTGGCACTTCCTTTTGAAGGTAATTCGAGAGATTATGTTGCTTATAGACATTAGCCCCCTGGTAGGGAAAAACGTACCTTTTGCGGATGCTCTATGATCCGGGCAATCTCATTTGGCGTAAATTGAAGAAAATATAAGCGGCTATATGCCTTATTGTCCTTGTTTTGGCGGATGGCATCTTGTAACTCATGCGTGAAAACCAAGAACAAAAGGGCATTCTGGCACGGTCGATATATATGTGGAAGCAGTAACTCCTCTATAGAGAACAAGAAATTTTGGGGCAATCAGGCAAAAAAGCGCACAAGACAATGAAGTACTTTCAAGGGCGCCATAGAATGGATAGATGTTCACTAAAGCGGTCATAATTTTGTCATTGGTCCGTGTGGGACCCATAATTACTCAAACTGCTCGTGGCGAGTGCGAATCCAAAAATACTCTCCGCTTGCGCCCGGGAGGCCGAGTACCCTCAAATTCAGCCTTATGTAGGACTTTTGGCCCTAAAGTCAAAGAACATCATTAAATCGCAGATTTTTGAGACAAGTTTACGAACCCATTGGCACTTCCTTTTGAAGGAAATTCGAGAGATTATGTTGCTTATAGACATTAGCCTGGTAGGGACAAGCGTACCTTCTGCGAGATGCTCTATGATCCGGGCAATCTCATTTGGCGTAAATTGAAAAAATCCAGCGGCTATATGCCTTATTCTCCTTGTTTTCACGGATGGTATCTTGCATGTCGGGACCCGACTCAATGCCACATCGATCTAGCATGTAACACCTCATATCACTTTGCGGCCTCACGCACGGTATTCCCAGGTGTCGCCTTACCTTTGCGGGACCGTTTGCTCCTTTTGGCACCGTATATGATAGTGTCGCTAGCATCCATATGATAAGGGCCGGTGACATGGCGATCGTAAACCCAAAGTGGCACAAACTTACGAGGGACGGGCATCCATGACCCAGCATCGAGCGTGTCGGTCATCGTTGAGTGAATCGGGCTGTAACTTTGGGCTATGAGGACTACGGTGAGCCGGGCTGTAGCATGGCTGGCAGGACTCCGGTATTCATCGTGACATTTCCCGAAGAACAGACTGAGAGAGCGAAGAAGGACACATGCCGGCCAGCCTAAGTGTTCGGAGCAGTAGCAAGCTACCATGGCTCGATTGGAAACACTAGGAGACATTTCCGTAAGAGGCTACTAAGGATAAACAACTAGATAGTCGGATCCCACATACCAAGCATTTCAATAACATACACACAATATGCTCGATATGTGCAAATACAACATGGCATCACAACATGACTCTACAACTCAAGTATTTTATTCAATAGGCTCAGGAGGCGAGATATTACAAACATGGGTCTCTCGACCCAACATTGAAACATACAAGTCAAAGCACATGCGGAAGCTTAACATGTCAGAGTCTGAGACACTGCAAATGAAAAGGGTGAGAAGCGACTATCTACCGAGATCTGCCGAGGGCACAAGATCGTGGTGAGGTAACAAGCTAAGCGTCGAAGTCCATGAGGAACTACTAGTGAGGCTGAAGTCTCTCTGCAAAAACATAAAATAGGCAAGCGTGAGTACAAATGTACCAGCAAGACTTACATCGGAACTAACTACATATGCATCATTATCAACAAAGGGGTGGTGGAGTTTAACTCTGACAAGCCAGCTTTGACTTCGGTAGCTATCTAAACTACGGCTACAAGTAACTCTTTTGAGGTGGCGCTGCAGTCCACATATTCACCATATCAATACACCACTATGGATCCGCTCCGTCTCCCCTCACGAGAACGCCATCCATAGCACTCACGCTTATCTTGCGCATTTTAGAGTATCCACTTTCACTTGACTATGAGCTATGCGAGCGACCCGAAGTCCTTTACGCGGACACGGCTATTGAATAGATAATGTTAACCTGCGGGGTGTACTTCTTCACACGCTCTCGCCACTTACCACCATGTACCGTCGTGTATCTCGGCAACCTTCAAGTGGAAGCTTTGGCGAGAAGTCGGCCACGACGACTAACCACACAAGTCTCTAGTCAGGTTTATCGCCTATTCGGGTTCCATCCTTGAGGAGATCCGGCGGGGTGTCGCTCACGGCCCCAAGCGATGTGGCAGGGTTCCCAAGCCCACCATCCGGGTGCCACTTGGTACATCGTGCCCCTTGTGCCTAGTGTGTCCCAAGCCCACCTGTACCGGATGCCACTTGGTAGACTACTAACACTACCTACAAACACGAGAAATTAGTTGCAACTCTGGGCCGGAGATCATGTTGATTAATAAGTCGAGAGGGCACTTAAGCATTCAATGTGTGGTAGTAGATGTTCATGGATCACAAACATAGAACTCAGTTCCTAGGGCGGCTGCAATGAGACAACCCACCATGTACTCCTACATGGCCTCTCACCGCTACCTTTACCAAATCGTGTTCACACACTTAGCTCTCAACGATGGGACATGTTCACACACCTCCAATTCATCCCGATGAATCGGACTGACACAACTCTAAGCAATAGCGGGCATGACAAACAAGCATGAATGAGTAGGCACATCAGGGCTCAAACAACTCCTACTCATGCTAGTGGGTTTCATCTATTCTTGTGGCAATGACAGGTCATGCGAGAGGATAAGGGTTAAACTACCGCAGCATGTAACAGTTGAATCGTTGTTGTTCTAATGCAGTAAAAGAGAGCAGGAGCGAGAGAGTGGGATTGTATCGGAATGAACAAGGGGGTTTTGCTTGCCTGGCACTTCTGAAGATAGTATAGTTCTTCATTGGTGTCATTGATCACATCGTCGAAACACGTCTACTGAAGGGGGACAACTACCGGCAACAGAGAGGAAACACAATCAATGCAATGCAACATTATGATGCATGATCATGACATGGCAACATGCTGGTGTTTTGAGCTAATGCAACTAGCAACAGGTTAAATGAAGTTGGTTTGAACCTTAGGTTCAAATTCAAACTCCATGTGTGAAGGTTTAAATGCCATTATATGATTTGACCTAAACAGAAGCTATAAGTTGTTCTAACATGCATGAAAATGGTATAGATGGATAGATTGGATTTTTCTGATAATTTTTCATATATAAATTATTTCATTCTGAGTTACGGTTGAATTTATATGATTTTTGAAGTTTGGGGTATTTTACGAAATTTCTGAATAAGAATAATTCGATAAATAATTATTGCGTCACCATGGCGTCGGTGGCGTAATCAGGTCAAAACGCGGTCAGGTCAACTCTAACTGTGGGTCAGCGTGTCGGTCATTAGTCTAACTAATATTTAGTTAACACTAACCTAACCTAATTAACGGCCGGCCCCACTTGTCATAGACTCATGGGGAAAGTTAACAGGCCCTGCAGCGTCAAGCGTGGTCAAATGGGGTCAAACTTCATGGCGTTTAGCCTTGGCGAGCGAGCCAGCGAGGTGGTGCGGGTTTGCCTCACGGGGCGGTTTGGGCGAACACTGACTTCTGGGATCACGGGCCTTCGTCGCATCAACCGCCAGGAGTGGCGAATGGCGCGGCGGCGAGTTTCTTGGCCGGCGTCTTGGTGTGGCGATGCGATCGCTATGGTGCCTGAGGAAAAGCGAGAGGAAGCGAGGCGAGGAGCTCACGGGCGCTGACGAGATGCTTAGCGGGCTCGGGAGGCGGAGCTGGCCAGGCGGCGAGTCGATCTCCGGCGGCGAGGAAAGCGTCGGGGTGGCGCGGGGCTCTTCGGTCGCGTGAGCCGTCGTGGAGGGCGAGGAGCCTGGCGAGCTTCGGGCGCGTCGAAGAAGGTGAGGTGGGCGATGGCGCGGTGGTGCTCGTCGGTGCGGGCAGCTGCGTCGGCCATGGCGTTGAAGCGAGGAGGCGGGGAGAGTGAGGTGTCGGATGGACGGGGCAACACCGGGAGGCGTTAGCGGCGTCGAAGCGGTGATCGGTGATCTGAGCGGCGAGGGTGGTGGCGTGGCGAGCTTCGAGCGCGTCGCGCTGTGTCCCTCCTCGCCTATTGGCGAAGTGGCGATATTGGCAGGCGGCCACGATCTTGGGCGGCGATGGGCTGCTAGGTGGGCTGCGCCAGGTAAGTGGCTGGATCCTTTCTCTCTCTCGTTTTTCTATTTATTTCAGTTTTCTATTATTCTGTAAATTTTAAGGGCTTTATTATTAATACCTATGCACTTCCAAAAATCATGAGACTGCTTATGGGGACATTTAATATAATATATTAAACTTAAATGCCCAAATCCAAATAAGGTATAATTTAATTCAGTGACCTAATGTTGTCCTCGAAAAATGTGAACCAATTTTGCCAGAGGTTCTAACCCAGGACAAAAATGATGGACATTTTAGAAGGGTATTTCAGGTTCATTGAAAATATTTTTATTTTGATCCTAGTTGCATTTCATTTGGTGCTAGGGTTTGAACACCCCCATTTCAAGTTTCTGAGAAATTTAAACATGATGCAAGATGATGATGTAATGACAAGCAAGGCCAAAGCTAGGGCTGTGACAACTCACCCCCACTAAACAAGAATCTCGTCCCGAGATTCAAGCGTGAAGTAAGATGAAGGGGGCGCAAACTAGTATAATCTTCACGATCCGGTTGTACTTCATAAGAACGTTGATTCGATCACCATCTTTGTCTCGACGTCTTGCTCTGAGATCTCCATCTAATATGACAACAAGAGGAGAAGGAAACTCTAGAAGGATCGATCTTCTCGAAGATCAATCAACTTAGGATCAACTCATAGAGTGAGACATAGCAACATCTCTCGAGCTGGGACACTAAGCACACATCTAGAGGATGGAGTGGAACATATGACGAGGTTCACTAGGTGAGCGGTAATTCCACACTTAAGAAGGTGGTGAGCGGTTGTCAGCGTGGCGAGGAGTTGAGTTGCCATGATACCATAATGGGGCACCTTAGGAAAGGTGACTCGTAGAATTATCCCCTTAAGTGGCAAAAAGAATTACCTTTGATTCAGAGATCATTGAAACTCTTTATACCAGCCTAATGCAATTCTCGAGCGATCGTTTGATGGAGTTCGAAGGAGTAGCATACTCGGACTAGTATGGATGATGTGGATTACCTTGTTGAAAACAACACAAGGGATGATTTTAATGGCGGGAGAAGCTCAACGATGAGAGTGAGTCCACTATTTGAAAAGTTATAGCATAATCGAGGCGAGAGCAATCCCGAGTTAGTGCCGATAGTAACATAGCGCCTGCGTGCTCTCAAGAACTTGAGCATTTCCATAATTGATGCGGAGCATCCTACGGTCATCACCATGTCAAGAGTCCGTTTGGCAAGTGACCCGTGCGACCTCTACTTCTCATACATAAAGGTGAATCTTCTCCTTTACGTGTTCACTTGACCCCTTTGAGGATGGTATACTACTTGACACTCCACTCGTGTGCATGCATAGGTATTGTCAGACTTCACGCCTGACGGCGAGGAGTCTAGCGCCAAAAACGCCTACACGTCCACGAGGAAGCATGGAAGCGAAGCGAAGAAGAAGGACCTGCCCAGTCCAGAAAGGCGGTACTACCGCCCAAAGCAAGCGTACTACCGCCCAAAGCAAGCAGTACTACCGCTCAAGCGTACTACCGCCCATGAGTCGTACTACCGCCACCTTTGTCTTGCTTGCAGCATGGCCTTTGGCCTTGTATCCCTCTCCCACTTACCCCTTCGTGGCTTAGACTATAAATAGACCACCTCCACCTCCTTTCTAGGGTTAGCAAAGTGATAGCTCATTTGTATGTGAGCTTTGCTCCTACCTATCTCTACTCTAGAGAGAGAGAGAACACTACTCCATTGGAGGCCAAGACCTCCATCTAGGAGAAGATCCTGCGGGATATCATCAAGACCCCCTTGTGGGAAGATCCATCTAGGATATCATCAAGACCTCCTCTGGGAGATGAACCTTACCTTGTATCTTTCCCTTTGTTGTTCATGTACCTTGTGATCTTCTATGTTTGATTGTCTAGTGGATGTGTGATTTGGACTTGTTCTTGAGTGTTTCCCCTTGTGATTTCTCTCCGTTCTTCCCCGGGTTCATCGTGTTCTCCGTAGGATCCTCAAGCGTGAAAGATCGGCGAATTAGGGTTCCACCTACATCATATGGTATCATGAGCCAGGTTGATCACGTTTTTGGAGCCCCTACCCCTCTTTTTCTAGCTTGATTTTGTGTGTTCTTGCCTAAATCGGAATATCCCCACCAAAAATAGCCCCAAAATTTTTTGTGATTTGTTGGTTTGATGATGTTTTGTTGATTTTGATCCATGGATTTGCTTGGTTTCAAGTGGATCTAGCATTCCCCAAAGTTTCCCCTCTTTCCATCCACGAAATCCATCTAATTTTGCCCCCGAAATCATCCATTTCCGCCCCAAAATCGCGCCCCGATTCGATCTGCGAAAAATCGACCTGAGCGGTACTACCGCCCTATAAATGATACTACGCTGAGAACCTCAAGCGGTACTACCGCGCGCTATGATACTACCGCTAGGCCCTGTTCAGCGAAACGATCGAAAAATCCCGACACGAGCAGTACTACCGCCCTCCCGAGCGGTACTACCGCCCTGGCCAGTTTCAGCTTTCTGAGTTTCACCGTTTTGCCCATAACTAATTCATTCGAACTCCGTTTTTGACGTTCTTTAGCTCGTTTTGAAGCTATTGACATCCCCCATCCCACAAAAATACTACCAACATCATTTGACTCCATCACATTTGGTGAATTTTGGCATCTTTGCCTAGGGCTTCCACCACAACATCCGCATAACCACCACCGACTTTCGCAACCTAACCCATTTTGTTCCTTATAGCATTAGTGGTTGTTTGAGTTGTGATTTGAGTCTCCTAAGGTGTTTAGTCTACTTAGGAACGGTTGATTCTTCATCAACCACCACCACCGCCACCACTTCCACATAACCTTGCCCACCATACACTTCCGACAACCCAACAACCCAATTGTTGTTTGAGCTTTTTGAGTTGTGGCTTGTGTCTCCTAAGGTGTTTGACTACTTAGGGACCGTGTGCTTCAACTCTTACACGTGTATAACCCATCATCCCACTTCCGCATTGCCAAGTGCAAACCACCGCCGCTTTCCGCTACCACCATTTGACATTTGTCATTTGAGATTTTGAGTTTGCGGTTTTCCGTTTCCTAAGGTGTTTGGCTACTTAGGGGCAGTATCCATCATCTTGGTATCTACACAAAGAACACGCCACTCATCGCCATAAGGGCGGTAACCTCGGCGACACCTTTGTATATTCCTTGCAATTGCATTGTTAACCCCTAGCCCATTTTGCGTTACTTGCCTATCGAGACTAGCCATTTGAGTATTGCCGGCAACGTTACTTGCGCACATTAGTGGTCCATACTGATGCGGAGCATCCTACGGTCATCACCATGTCAAGAGTCCGTTTGGCAAGTGACACGTGCGACCTCTACTTCTCATACATAAAGGTGAATCTTCTCCTTTACACGTGTTCACTTGACCCCTTTGAGGATGGTATATGGAACCCTAATTCGTCGATCTTTCACGTTTGGAGTGGGATCCCTCGAAGAACACGATGAACACGGGGAAGAACAGGGAGAAATCACAAGGGGAAACACTCAAGAACAAGTCCAATCACACATCCACTAGACAATCAAACACACAAGATCACAAGGTACATGAACAACAAAGGGAAAGATACAAGGTAAGGTTCATCTCCAAGAGGAGGTCTTGATGATATCCTAGATGGATCTTCCCACAAGGGGGTCTTGATGATATCCCGCGGGATCTTCTCCTAGATGGTGGTCTTGGCCTCCAATGGAGTAGTGGTCTCTCTCTCTCAAGAGTAGAGATAGGTAGGAGCAAAGCTCACCTAAGAATGAGCTATCACTTTGCTAACCCTAGAAAGGAGGTGGAGGAGGTCTATTTATAGCCCAAAGGCGAAGGGGTAAGTGAGGCGAAGGGGTACAGGCTCTGACCCAAGTCACGCCTTGAGGCGAGGTCCGGATGATCCGGATGGTGGCGGATGATCCGGGTGTCGAAGTCCGGATGATCCAGGCGACCGTCCGGATGATCCGGCTTCGTCGGCAGCTTCATTATCTTGGCGCGGATATCCGGATGATCCGGAGGGACCGGATGATCCGGCTGGGTCGGATGATCCGGACGGCGGTCGGATGTCGGGCTATCTTCAACCGCTGCTCCGTCTTCTTCTCCTTTCTTTCGTCTTCTCTTCCATGCTTCCCTCGCGGATGGTGTAGGCGTACACTTGCGCTCGCCTCCTCCTCGACATCCGTGATGTTCCGACAATACCTATGCATGCACGGGAGAAGTGTCAAGTAGTATACCATCCTCGAGAGTGTCAAGTGAGCACGTGTAAAGGAGATGATTCACCTTTGTGTATGTGAAGTAGATGTCGCGCGTGTCGGTTGCCAAGTGGACTCTTGACATGGTGATGTCCGTAGGATGCTCGCATCAACTTGACACTCCACTCGTGTGCATGCATAGGTATTGTCGGAGCTTCACGCGCGGCGAGGAGAGTGCAGCGCCAGCGACGCCTACACCGTCATGAGAAGCATGGGCGAAGCGGAAGAAGAAGGACCTGCCTAGTCAGAAAGGCGGTACTACCGCCCAAAGCAAGCGATACTACCGCTCAAGCGGTACTACGCCAAAGCAAGCGGTACTACCGCTCAGCGGTACTACCGCCCATGAGTCAGTACTACCGCCCTGCTGTCTTGCCAGCCAGGCCTTTGGCCTGTATCCCTCTCCCACTTACCCCTTTGTGTCTTAGACTATAAATAGACCACCTCCACCTCCTTTCTAGGGTTAGCAAAGTGATAGCTCATTTGTATGTGAGCTTTGCTCCTACCTATCTCTACTCTTGAGAGAGAGACCACTACTCCATTGGAGGCCAAGACCTCCATCTAGGAGAAGATCTGCGGGATATCATCAAGACCCCTTGTGGGAAGATCCATCTAGGATATCATCAAGACCTCCTCTTGGAGATGAACCTTACCTTGTATCTTTCCTTTGTTGTTCATGTACCTTGTGATCTTGTGTGTTTGATTGTCTAGTGGATGTGTGATTTGGACTTGTTCTTGAGTGTTTCCCGTGTGATTTCTCTCCGTTCTTCCTGTGTTCATCGTGTTCTCCGTAGGATCCTCCAGCGTGAAAGATCGGCAATTAGGGTTCCACCCTACATCATATGGTATCGAGCCAGGTTGATCACGTTTTGGAGCCCCTACCTGTGTTTTCTAGTTTGATTTTGTTGTTTTCGTCCTAAATCGAAAATCCCCACCAAAAATAGCCCCAATTTTTTTGTGATTTGTTGGTTTGATGATGTTTTGTTAATTTTGATCCATGGATTTGCTTGGTTTCAAGTGGATATAGCATTCCCCAAGTTTCCCTCTTTCCATCCACGAAATCCATCAAATTTTGCCCGAAATCATCCATTTCCGCCCAAAATCGCGCCCAATTCGATTGCGAAAAATCCGACACGGCGGTACTACCGCCCTACTGAAGCGGTCCTACGGCTGAGAACCTCAAGCGGTACTACCGCCCGCTCTTGGTACTACCGCTAGGCCCTGTTTCAGCCGAAACAGTCGAAAAATCTCGACACGAGCGGTACTACCGCCCTCCCGAGCAGTACTACCGCCCTGGCCAATTCAGCTTTCCGAGTTTCACCGTTTTGCCCATAACTAATTCATCCAGAGTCCGTTTTTGACGTTCTTTAGCTCGTTTTGAAGCTATTGGCATCCCCCATCCCACAAAAATACTACCAACATCATTTGACTCCATCACATTTGGTGAATTTTGGCATCTTTGCCTAGGGCTTCCACCACAACACCATATAACCACCACCGACTTCCGCAACCTAACCCATTTTGTTCCTTATAGCATTAGTGGTTGTTTGAGTTGTGATTTGCGTCTCCTAAGGTGTTTCGGCTACTTAGGGACAATTGCTTCTTCATCAACCACCACCATCACTTCCGCATAACCTTGCCCACCATACACTTCCGACAACCCAACTTAACCCAATTGTTGTTTGAGCTTGTTCGAGTTGTGGCTTGTGTCTCCTAAGGTGTTTCGGCTACTTAGGGACGGCAACTTCAACTCCGACTCGTGTATAGCCCATCATTCCACTTCCGCATTGCTTAGTGCAACACCACCACCGCTTTCCGCTACCACCATTTTGACATTTGTTATTTGAGATTTTGAGTTTGCGGTTTTCCGTTTCCTAAGGTGTTTGGCTGCTTAGGGACGAGTCTCCATCATCTTGGTATCTACACCAAGAACACGCCACTCATCATCGAAAGGGCGGTAACCTCGGCGACACCATTGCATATTACCTTGCAATTGCATTGTTAACCCCTAGCCCATTTTGCGTCACTTACCTATCGAGACTAGCCATTTGAGTATTGCCGGCAACGTTACTTGTGCACATTAGTGGTCCATAACTTCCATTGCATACATACCATATCATATTGGTATCATATCATCCATTGTGCCTCAAGTTTGTTCCCGCATATACACAATTGCTATCTTGGTTTGTGCATTGTACAAAAGTGGCCATAGAGAAAAACAAAGAGAAAAAGCTTTTAAGCAAAAAGAGAGCAAAGAGCTCGTGAGCAAGTGCCATAGCATCATACCCCATTGCACATAAGAGCCATACCAAAATCTACATCATATGATATCATGCTTGAGAGAAACACCGGGAACCATACATATACAGCATACTTGGGATAGAAAGAATATCCATTTTGCATCTAATAGGTTGTGCACAAGTGTCGTATCCGCCTATTGAGCAATCGTGCTAGCGTCTCTCTTGAGTTGTGCAACACGAGCGTTTTCCGTGGATTCCACATTTTGTGCTCATTCCTTGGTTGCGACCCATTTATCTATCCGTGTGTGTGTTTCCGTGTACCTTTCATTGCTATTGGTCCATTTGTTTCACTTGCAAATTTGTGAATCTTTTCAACATTATTGACTCTTGCTAACATTTTGCATCAAATTTTTGTGCCACTATCCTCACCGAACTCTACCATAAGCCTTTACTTGTAGGTGTGAGTGAACAAGTCCGTACCAATTCCACTATTCTTTCATCTCACATTGAGTTACGGGATACATCCTCAACTTTGGGAAAAGCTAACTTGGTATTGTTTATCTCATTTCCTACTCACCTCTACTCGAGTCTTGTGATGGATAGGCAAGGCATTTCACTTTTGGTCTACAACAACAACGATGAGTTCGATGCCATGAACAACAACTTCTGACGCCAAGATGGACAAGCGCGCGGAGGAGATCAAGGCCCTCATCAAGTCCTACAAGCGATCTTCCTCATCTTCGAGAAGACGCTCAAGAGCACATCCTTCCGAGCTACCACCTCCGGCAAGATCACATCGGCATCGACACCATCAACAAGAAGAACGTGAAGGTCAAGAGCTCAACACCAACAACCGCTCAAGGACTTCACCATCTCCCTTGGCATCTTCGCCAAGTGACTTCAAGGCATGTTCGCCTACGGACATATGGCATCTTCGCCAACAAGAACCTCAAGACTACACTCAAGAGAAGCTACCCAAGCTCAAGTCCGCGACTTCCACGAGCTACTCGACCTCGACACCGACCACAAGATTCCTTTCTATGGGACTCAAGAACCGAGGTACCTCGAGTGGGGCGTTTGATGGGCGACTACCTCAAGCTACATCAAGTTCCTCCGAAGATCAAGTGAAGTCGCCACAAGAAACTTCCACGACTACGCATTGGCATGGTGGCTTCACACACCTTGAGTACTACGACATGAGTTGGCCCAAGGCGAAAGCTTTGCAGCGAGTTTGTGCCTCCAACTACATGGAACAACCGGCGCCAATTGGAGAACACCACCCAGGATCCAAGTCCATCGACAAGTACTTCAAGGAGATGATGATTGCCTTCGACGAGCGGCATGGGCGACCCCATTTCGATGAAGTTCCACTTCATGATGGGATTACTGCGACATCTCCAAGACCATCTTCCTCGAGAACTACAAGTCCATCGGCGACAACTACATTGGTGCTCTCAAGGCGGAACAAGAACTCATGAAGGCCAAGGCTTCTCCACCCCAAGCAAACTTGGCGACCAAGCTCTCGACAAGCATGAGGCTAGTACCACCATGATGTCCAAGGCCGACAAGCTCCAAGGCAGCGCTCCCAAGTGTGACTTCACGCCATCCCTCTTTGTGGCATTGATGATGCGAATCTACTGACTCTTTTTCAAGGCGGTGCGCGGCAGTGCGACTACGGAGACCCTCAAGGACCAAGCTTTGGGGCGGCGACAAGGTGGCGAGCAAGGATGATGCTTCCATCTTTGGGCGAGAGTGATGATGTGCCATCTTGGCCATCATCCATGGCGGCGATGACGAGATGATCGAGCATGGGATTTTCCCTTGGTCACGGAGGAGAGTGATGATGTGCCATCTTGGCCTTCATCCACGGCGACAACGATGAGATGGTTGAGCATGGGATTCTCCTTGACCACGACGGCGTATGATGACTTGAGTGACTTTTGCCACCATATTGAGAGTGAGTGACTTCACCACTAGCCCCATATATGATGAGTTGCCACAATTCCCATGTGAGGAGAGCCACAACCCCACCACTTGAGTGAGATGGTGACTCCACCATACGTGAGTTTGAGTGCACCTATTTTGAGGGAGTGGTGAACCACCACATAGAGAGTGAGATAGTTGATAGGTCTCGTGAGGCCATTTACATTCTAACAACTTGACCTCTACCTCTATTGTGTCTTCTCGTTTGGTGCTAGGTCCCATTTATGATGGCTTGCCGATCCTCGGCGACTTCGTCCTCCCTTTGGACAAGACGATGGCCATGGTGGAATATGATGCACCCCCCACATGGTTCCATCAAGATGAAGATGACCACCATTTGGTCTTTCCCACCTCACCTACACCACTTGATTGGAATGAACAAGGTAACATAGGTGAAGGTGATGCTCTAGTCCCACTAGTGGACATTCTTGACATTGATTGCTTCCATGATGTTGATCCACCTATTGCCATGCTTCATGCTAGTATGATTTCCACATGCGATGATGTTCCCATTTATGATGAGTATGATGATTCTCTTATGGAGTCTATTAGTAGTGATGCAATGTTACATAGGATTTCTTGTGACAATTCTTTAGGTCACATCATGTTTGATAATCCGCTTGACTTGTCATATGCTATGCATGAGATCCATCATATTTCTTATTTGCAATCTCTTCATAGTGACTATGCATATGCCATTAAAATAAACCCAATTTGCACATATGGCATAGATGACAAGCACATGGTTATTGGCATTTGTTTTTCTTGTGATGATATTGATATGCTCCCTTTGCATCATTTATCTCATATGGCATGCCATGACCACCTAACCGGATATGCATTGTTTTGGATGTTGTCCATTTTCTCCATATGATGTTTCGATATTGCTCATGAGGAGGCCCCATAGTTTCCTCATACATGTTAGGGAATTTGATCCATCCCATTCATTGCATGATCCCCATACTTTTTGCACCATATGTTACCCACGAATAAACATACTATTGATGTGCCATATACTTGCATTCTCAATTTGTGTCCCCATCGTGTCATACATAACAACTATTCTTTCATGATGGATGACATGTTCCTATACCATGCATCAAATTTCTTTGGCGATGCTTATCTTGTGCTAACTCACACGTGCACATACACATCATGATGGATGATGTGTACATTTACCACACACACAATTTCTTTCGTTTGTGTCTCTTTTGTGTAGGTACCGGGAATACTTGTCAACCTCGCAATCCACGAGTTGACAAAATGAGCTCTTGAGCAATGGCGATTTGGGATCCGTGGACTATCCTTACCACGTTCCCTTCGCACAAGGACTCACGCAACTCCTCTACTTGGCTCTCCACGGCTAGGGGCCATTTACCACTTGTCACTTTATGCTCATTTTACCGTGTTCACTTTGCATGCTATGCTTGCTTCTAGGCCTTTGCCATGCAATTGTGACCCTTGCTTGCATCTACCCATGTTTCATCATTATGCTACTTCTATGTGTATTTGCATGCTTGGTAGAGACCCTTGTTGCTATTGCCATGTTTATCATGTGCCCCAGGCTATTGCCCTCATATCTTGCTTTCATGATTGTGCTATGACATGTAAATTATTCATGCCCACTATTTGCACCAAGGACATGTTTGCCATGATTCATTCTAGTATGTCGCATCTTCGCACTACTAGCATACTTGACTTGATTGCTATGATTGCTTGCTATGTTGCATCACCCATGTTCCACTACTTGCTTTCTTGGGTTGATGACATATATGCTCATGCCTCTCACATCGTTGTCTCTTGTGTCATACTTGCTCATCTCATGCGGTTGATGACAACCATCTATATGCTTTGCATATAATTCATATTAGCCGTGTCATATATGTCCATGTGTTGCATCTCTCATGCTAGATGATTTGCCATGTATTGAGTGCAACAATGCTTATAGTCTTGCTCATGAGATTGCCCCATAGCATTCTCACACATGTTTGGAGATTTTGACATATTCCTTGTGAAGCATGCTTGTCTTACCTCTTTGCACCATATACCTAGTGCCTTGAATATCACCATTGTTGCATCATATTATTCATGCACTTGTGCTTCTAATGGTTATGTGCAAGAAAGAAGCGATGCGGAGCATCCTTCCATCATCCCCATGGACTCTACATCAACACCTACAACACCACAAGGACCGATGACTCGAGCACGTGCAAGAGCTCTTGAGACCGAGGTGACATCACTCCTCTCACAACTATCCTTGATTCACATGAGACATGGTTACTACCTCAAGCGGAAACTCTATGCATACTCGAGGCACCAAGGAGTCGACCATGAAGAAGCTGGGAAGCAAGGAGAATCGAAGCGAAGACATGCGTGAAGGCGGAGAGGAAAGCCACAAGTACCAGGAGGCGGACGATCCGGACGAGGCCGGACGATCCGGACGAGCCGGATGATCCGGACCCGGTCGGGACGATCCGGCTAACTCCATCGAAAAGCAGCAGAACCTCCGCTGAAGCGGATCATCCGGACCAGAGCGGATCATCCGGACCCGCCCGGACGTCAGACCCCAGCCGGACATCCGGCCCGTCGCCGCCACCAGCCGACCCTCCGGCTCATCCGGGACTCCACGGATCATCCGGACGGTCCGGATCATCCGGACCCTCGTCCGGATCATCCGGCCAGCCTTTGTCTTGCAGCGTGTTGGCTGAGCCCATGCCCCTCGCCCAGACTCTATATAGGACCCCTCTCCTCACTTTGAGACTTAGCATTGGATTAGCTCATATTTGTGTGTGAGGGCCTTTGCTCATCCACGGTACTTCTCCACGGAGATCGGGACCTCCGTCTAGGGAAGATCCATCAGATTCAAGACCCCTATCTGGGAAGATCCCTCGTGTATTCAAGACCTCCTCCGGAGAAGAACTGCTACCTTTGTATCTTTTCTTTGTTGATTTTGGACCATGTATCACTCGTTAGCCGATGATCTAGACCTTGTGTGATTGATCCTTGTTGGTTGAGTGTTCCTCCTCGTTTTCCCCTTGTTTCCTCTCGTTCTTCCACGCGTTCTTCGTGTTCCCTCCGTAGGATCCTCAAGCGTGAAAGATCGGCGAATTAGGGTTCCACCCTACATCATATGGTATCATGAGCCACGTTGATCACGTTTTGGGAGCCCCTACTTCGTGATTTCTAGCTTGATTTTGTTGTTTTCGTCCTAAAACCGAAAATCCCACAAAAATACCCCAAATTTTTTTGTGATTTGTTAGTTTTGATGATGTTTTGTTGTTTTTGATCCGTGGGTTGATTGTGTAACTTCGTGGATCTTGTGTTTCCCACCTTCTCCCCTCGAAATCCACCCAAAATCCCCAAAATCATCAAATTCCACCCGTTTTCGTGTTCTTCGAGCAGTTCCGTGCGTGGTTGACCTGCCGGATCATCGGACCAAGTCCGGATCATCCGGACTTCGCCGGATCATCCGGCACTGGCCGGATCATCGGCTTCCTCTGCCAGCTGCGGATTCTGCAGCCCATCCTCCACCACCACCACCCACACATACATACTCCCCACCACATCCACCACTAGTTCAAGCGCCAAACCCCAAGACACAACCTCCGTAATACCATTGAATTTGAGTTCGACAATTTGAGTGAGATTTCCGTGTCCTTTTGTGTTTGACTATCTAGGCGTGGTGTGACATCAACAACAAGCGCTCATTTTGGTGGCTACTCATCTTAGCTCTGAGACGGTAACATCGGCGACATCTTTGTCATACCTTGCAATTGCATTGATAGCCATCACATACCATCTTTTGCGTTGCTTACCCACCGAGACTAGCCATTGAGTATTGCCGGCAACATGACTTGTGCACATTAGTTGCATACACCATATCATACATACAATCGAGGTGCATATCTCAAAATCAACTTGTGTGTCACAAAGTTGTCATCGCATACAATTGCTCTCTTAGTTAAGTCAAGTTTGCATAAGAAAAGAGCTCAAAGAGAAAGAGCCACTCAAGCTTTTAAGCAAAGAGGAAAGATAAGCAAAGAGCTTATAAGCAACAAGCATAGCATCATACAACATTAAGATTGTCATATCGATCATCTTGGATCATTGCACCGATACATCATACATATAGCATCGTGGGATAGAGATCGTTGCATTTTTGCCTAGTAGGTTGTGCACAAGCTCCGTATCCGCCTATTATGCAATCGTGCTAGCGTCTCTCTAGTATTGTGCAACAAGAGCATTTTCGTGGACTCCACATTTTGGCTCATTTTGGTTTGCACAATCCCATTTATCTATTTGCGTGTGTGTTTCCGTGTACCACTACTTGTTTGGTCTACTTGTTGCATATCTTGAATTTGCGAATCTTCTTCAACATTTTGAGTCAAGCTAACGATTGCAATCAATTTTGTGCCACCATCTAACCAAGCTCCACCAAAAGCTTTTACTTGTGTAGGTGTGAGAATCGACAAGGATCGGTACCAATAGTGCTATTTAATTGTCCGCATTTGAGTGAACTTGATTCATCTTCAACGGTCAAAGGTACATTTGTATTCATTCTTCTCTTTCTACCACTCACAATTTGCTTGAAATGATGGATAGGCCAAGTTTTTCTACAAATCCACTCTTCATCGAGCAAGGCGGCGACATGTCATCATCGTCACCAAGAGCCACCTCTTTGGCGCATAGCGAGCTCTCCATCAAGAGCAACAAGCAGCGGCGAAACGCGCCGACAACCTCTCCACCGACTTACGACTCTCCGAAAGCGTACCGCGATTACCGACAACAAACTCGGCGCACAAGAAAGAAGCGATGCAAGAATGGGCCGAGATCCGCGGCTTGTTGGTGAACGGCGTACTTCTACCTCTTCACACTCAAGGCGGAGCCACTCAAGTCGCCACTCAAGCGACTCTTTCTCCGACACAAGTACACGTCATCGAACATTCTTCGTCGAACCGCGGCGTCAAGACCGTCATGCATCTACGCAACCCGCTACGACAAGAATCTCCAAGAGCAAGTTGATGAAGAAGTTCCTCGTCCTCAATCGAGCCAAATGGCGTTTGCTCAAGCACAAGACCGACAACGTCTTCGCCACCAACAAGAACAAGAACGGCGCCTACACCAAGAGCAACAAGGCGAAGCTCAGCGTCTTCAACAACAACAACGCGAAGCACAAGCTCTTGGTGAGCAGCGCCCTTCAAGCATCAAGTCGAGCTCTCGCCAACCGCAATCGCGAAAGGCGCAATCAAGAGGAAGCACCGAGAAGAAATACAAGAGGAACTACCTTCCACGTGCATAGCGTCAAGCCCAACAAGCTCCTCCACAAGCTCCTCAAGCTCAACCTCACCCTCAAGGTCAACAAGAGCAAGTTGATCATGGACTTCCTCCTCGCCAAGAGCAACATGAGGATGATTACCCTCCACGTCAAGAACGTCATCATCAACATCGACCTCAAAACAATGAAGAACACCGCTATGGCAAGCTCAAGTTCACAATGCCCAAGTTCAATGGAACCAATGATCCCGAAGAGTACCTCTCATGGGCATTGAAGGTCGACAAAATCTTTCGTTTGCACAACTATCAGGAAGAGAAGAAGATCGCTATGGCATCACTTGAGTTCCAAGACTATGTGCTCATATGGTGTGATGAGGACATGACTACCTTGGATAAGACCAAAAATATTGCATACATGCATATTTGTCAGGTGATTTCTAGTGCAAACTATTCAATAATATATTTATGTTATCCAGAACAAAAATACTTCACATACTTTTGTGTTTTGTCTAATTGCAGGTGTATGGGACATTTGTACAATCCACATATGAAGATAAGGGAAAAGGAGAAGTTTAGGTGCTGTTCACAAAGTCTTCTCACGTCACTTTTGGGCCAAGAGAAGATAGAGTCCAAGTCTCTCACGTTCGGATTCAGATTCGGACTGCACAGACATACCTGACTCAAAACGTCAACAACTTTTTATACGGACTCCGAATTGGGTGATTCTTTTTTGTTGGAAGGTAGATTTCATGCTCTTTCCAGCACAGTTGGAATCACCTTAAAAGCCGTCCGGAGCGTTGAGTTGTGGACGAAACAATCTGACGCTGCACCAGAATCCGAGTCAAACTACAAGTCCAAAGGTGTTCGTCACCTCCACTTGGGCCCATTGGCCTTGTACGACCTAGGGTTAGTTTTAGGCTGCCTTGGGACGTTCTCCCACCTCCTTGGCCGTCACCCTTGCTCCTATATAAGTAGATCCATCTAGTAGCTTTTTGCTTGGGATTTGTTTAGTTAAAAGTTAGCCATTGCAACCGTGTGCCGTTTGTGTCCAACGACCAGACCAAGACCGCTTACGGATCCCCACCTTTATCAATACTTCATACATACTCGCAATATTCAGATAGCTTTTATCATATTCTTGCTTGTTCTTGATTGCTTGCAGGAATAGACCTTCGTGGTCGGAGTTGATTGTGCTCGGCGTGGTCAATAACCTCTCGGAGTTGGTTTAGCGATTGCTAAGGCGCAGCGTCGTGCCGCGTTTGTAGTCGGATCGTCAAAGTCGTCTCCACCAAATCGAAATCCACCATCTCATCGAAGGCAGGACACCCGCCTCTATCAAGTGGTATCAGTTTTCGGGTTGCTCGGTAAGATTTTCTGATTTTCATAGTTTAGATCGCATCATCATTCATACCTATAGTCCATGAAAAAGCCACAAAAATAGTTAGATCTGTTCATCCTTTATCCAAGCCAGTCGAGCCTTTGCAATTTTCTATTCGTTGCTTACATAGTTGAATTATCGGTTGCGTCGTCGTGTGGGTTCTGGTCTTAGTGTCTAGTTCCTTTAGAGTTTGAGTTCTGTTCACATTAGTCACGCCGTCGCTGCATCATTATCCCTTCGCTGTCCACCATCCCATCTATTAATTTCCACCACGTGCTCGTCTGTTCATTATCATAATCATAGTTGAGGTCATTCACATCTTCGCCTGATCCAATCTGCATCTTATCTAGTTTGTCTTGGAAAGAGGGAGAAAAAAAGAGAGAAAAAAAGAGAAAAAAAGGAAAGAAAAAAAAAAGAAAAAGAGGGAGAAGAAAAAGAAAAAAAAAGTGTGAGGAAAAAAAAAGAGGGAAGAAAAAAAAATCGGATCTATCTAGAATCAATCTCGTACCTGAATTCGGATTAGAATATGTTTTTGGTACTGTTCAGGAAAACAGGTGTATCTTCCTCATACGAAGTCCGTTTTGACTCCGTGAGTACTCAAATTGAAGCTAGAGACGAGCTGCATCTAAATAGTTGCAGAAGCTAGTTCAATATTTGACACCTCAAAATCGTCTTCTAAATAGGTGTTTTTGCCCTCTGAAGTTCGTGAACACCGCTTGTTCCAATTTTTCAGGCCGGTTTTAGAATTCTTTGACTCCTCATATCAACTCGGAATTGAGTGATTCTTTTTGCATTGGAAAGCTTGAGTCAGTAGCATTCTTTGAAAGAATTTATCAGACAATTGGCTCAAACTTTTCAAGAGGAAAGTTGGAGAGAGAGTTGTTGTATGTCCTGCTTGGCAGTTGTTTTTTCATCATTATCTTCTTTGCCATTGTGATCTTCACTTATATCTTGCTGTCAAGAGCTACTTAGTATCCTTCATTGATGCTAGTGTGCTTTCGCCGTGACCTCATTAGTGTTCTAGGCTCGCGTCTCTAGTCCGGTCTAGCCTAGGACCAGCACTGATACCGTCGTTGGCGTTTATTCAACATTGCATCTTTGAATTGATTATTGCTAAATTTTTGCTACCATATATAGCCAACCCAGCTTCACATATTTCTACATCATGTATCGTCGTTCCCAGCAATCGCTTTACACAATCTTGAGTTATTTGACACGCTGGTTGCTGTCACCACTGCCGCATGGTAAGAACTTGTAAGATATTGATATTTGCTTTCTTGTGAGCACTTAACAACCACATCCTAGTAGTTCATAGGAACATTATTCTCGAATTTTGTTTCTTGTTTCTACTAATCATGACAGGTTTAGGAGATAGAAGTTCTTGAATGACGAACAATCTTCACCATCGAGAGTTGGGACAACACACACAAGCACATGGCCAAGTTAGCTCTTTACCGTCATTTGAGGGTAGATTTAATCCTGCTATTTATCTAGCTTGGGAGCTTGAAGTAGAACAAATTTTTAGTCAGCTTGTTTTTTTGAACTTGGCGATCGAGCTGCCACTAGAGCATTCTTGGTTTTGCTTACATTTGGTGGAGTGTGCATTGTAAGAAAAACATTGATAACCAACCCACAACTTGGAAAGATTTGAAAGATGTAATGAGAAAACAGTTTTTCCCTCCTTACTATAAATGGTGAATTGCTTATAAATTTGAACAATTTAAACAAGGCAATAACACTGTTCATACTTACTACCAAGAGTTCAAATCTTATATGCATCAATTTGACATAGAAGAATCGAGGATGATACAATGAATAGATTTTTGGTGGTTTGAACCATGATATTCAGAGCAAGATTTGAGTATATTCCTCGTTGCATTACCGGTATGTATGTTCGTGCTTGTACCTTTGAGAGCAGATTACAGGAGGATGCATTGGGTGACTACAACAACTACTATTCAGTTCATGCTCACCATCGTCGGTTGGTTCCTCCACCGTTGCACCTACTAAACAGCCCCACCTCGGATTGTGGCGTGACATCATCTCAAGAGTATGGTGCATTGTCTCGTGTGTACCTACATCAGCTACGTCTTTGCGACAAGGTAATGATAAAGGTATTGATGATATAAGTTCACATGAGAATGATGCATCCCTAGTTAACTTGAATGCATCATGTGTTGAGTTACGTGGTGATTTGAGCACAACACCTATTTTAGAGAATCTTGATCTTTGTCATGAATCGTCATGTGATCAAACAACTGAAATACCAACAATTTTGAGTGCACCCATTGAATTAACTGTTGATGCAAAAGAATCAATGTTTAATCATTTTGATATGACCTATAATCTTGGTGATGATTCTGTGTCGAATGACTCATTGCATGTTTGCTTATCTAAGCATGTTGTAGCATGTAAATTTGATTCAAATAAGGTTTATTCACCAATGTTGGGATGGTTTAATGATGAATATTGTCAATCTTTTGAAATAAATAAGAGCTTCACTTATATGTGCAAACTGAGTTGCAATATTTTCATGCCTTCTAGTTCTTGTGCTAATTTGTTGGCTTTAGATTTTATGAATTATGCAAGTTACTCATCTATTCATGTGTCATATATGCAAAAATCAAGGGAAGTAAAAATGGATGACGTATACATATACAACATGTACACCTTGTCTCTTTTGTTAGCCACATTTCAGATTAAGCAGCCGAGGGCGGCTTTGTTTTCAAGAAGGGAGGATGATGAGGACATGACTACCTTGGATAAGACCAAAAATATTGCATACGTGCATATTTGTCAGGTGATTTCTAGTGCAAACTATTCAATAATATATTTATGTTATCCAGAACAAAAATACTTCACATACTTTTGTGTTTTGTCTAATTGCAGGTGTATGGGACATTTGTACAATCCACATATGAAGATAAGGCAAAAGGAGAAGTTTAGGTGCTGTTCACAAAGTCTTCTCACGTCACTTTTGGGCCAAGAGAAGATAGAGTCCAAGTCCCTCACGTTCTGGATTCAGATTCGGACTGCCCAGACATACCTGACTCAAAACGTCAACAACTTTTTTATACGGACTCCGAATTGGGTGATTCTTTTTTTGTTGGAAAGTAGATTTCGTGCTCTTTCCAGCACAGTTGTAATCACCTTAAAAGCCGTCCGGAGCGTTGAGTTGTGGACGAAACAATCTGACGCTGCACCAGAATCCGAGTCAAACTACAAGTCCAAAGGTGTTACGTCACCTCCACTTGGGCCCATTGGCCTTGTACGACCTAGGGTTAGTTTTAGGCTGCCTTGGGACGTTCTCCCACCTCCTTGGCCATCACCCCTTGCTCCTATATAAGTAGATCCATCTAGTAGCTTTTTGCTTGGGATTTGTTTAGTTAAAAGTTAGCCATTGCAACCGTGTACGCCGTTTGTGTCCAACGACCAGACCAAGACCGCTTACGGATCCCCACCTTTATCAATACTTCATACATACTCGCAATATTCAGATTGCTTTTATCATATTCTTGCTTGTTCTTCGATTGCTTGCAGGAATAGACCTTCGTGGTCAGGTTGATTGTGCTCCGGCGTGGTCAATAACCTCTCGGAGTTGGTTTAGCGATTGCTAAGGCGCAACGTCGTGCACGTTTGTAGTCGGATCGTCAAAGTCGTCTCCACCAAATCGAAATCCACCATCTCATCGAAAGACGGGACACCCCGCCTCTATCATGGTGGGAACAAATCCTTGAGCGCCGACAAACAAGAGGTGAACCTCCAATCACCACTTGGGCTCAAATGAAGGATGTCATGCGAGCACGCTTTGTGCCCACCTACTACAACCGTGATCTCTTCAAGAAGCTACAACTCCTCAAGCAAGGAACAAAGAGTGTTGAAGAATACTACAAGGAGATGGAGATTGCCATGATTCGAGCCAATGTCAAGGAAGATGATGAGCAAACAATGGCACGATTCTTGAATGGACTCAACCATCCCATCAAGAAGATCGCCGACTTCCAACCTTACTCCAACCTCATTGAGCTCGTGCATCAAGCTACAAAGGCGGGCGACAAGTGCAAGATGACTTCAAATCGCCAAGTACTCATCCAAGACATCTGGCCTCTCCAACAACCAAGCTTCAACAACTACTCCAACCGACATCAACCAAGCCTTTTCCAAGCAAGCGGCGACAAGTCAAGTTACAAGAAAACTTCTACAAGTTCAAGTCGTCCTCCTCCTACTACAAGCAACTCCAAGCCGCGTGCTTCATCATCTACTCAACCGATGAGACCGTCAAGACAAGCTCCTTCAAGTGTTTTACTTGCGGTGGCCGAGGCCACAAGTCATATAAATGCACCAACAAGCGTGCCATGATACTCAGCGGCGATGGCACCTACGACTCAATGAGTGAAGATGAAATGGGCGCTATTGAGCAAGTGGCCATGCACGGCGCATCAACAAGGATGAAGATGATCAAGTCTTTTGTGATGAAGATACAAGCCCGCTCTTGTTGTCTCCAAAGTCTTGACACTTCAACATCACCAAGAAGAAGACCAGCGATGCCACATCTTCCGCACAAAGGCGGCATCAATGGGAGATCCGTCAAGGTCATCATCGATGGAGGTAGTTGCCACAACTTGGCAAGCGAAGAACTATGCTCCAAGCTCCAATTGGTCAAAAAGAAGCATCCGCAACCATACAAGGTTCAATGGCTAAGTGACTCGGCACTATCTGAGTTGAGCATCGGTCCAAGTATCCTTCAAAATCGGTGCATATGAAGACACTTTGGAGTGTGATGTGGTCCCAATGACCGTTTGCCACCTCCTCCTTGGTCGGCCATGGCAATTCGACCGTGGTGTCTACCACAATGGGCGTACAAACCACTATAGCTTCAAGATGAAAGGCAAAGAATATGTCCTCGACCCATGTCTCCTAGTCAAGTGATAGCCGACAAACAAGCCACCAACTAAAAGAGAAGAGTGAAAGTGAGCCACCAAAAAGTGAGTGAGAGCCACAAGCCAAATTTGGCGCCTCTTAGCCTAGAGAAAAACCTCATACTATTAGCCACCAAACATGAGATGAGAGAAGTGTGTGAGAACCCATCGAGTGTGATGCACTTTGTCCTCGTGTGCAGGATGGAGAACCACAAACTAACACAACTCATGAGCTACCTTTGGTGTTTCAATCTCTTTGCAGGAATTTCAAGATGTTTTTCCCGATGAGCTACCTCGGGTCTACCTCCTCTTGAGGCATTGAGCATCGAATCGACCTCATCCCGGGCGCCACTTCCAAACAAAGCTCCCTACCGTGTCAATCCCAGAAGAAACCAAGGAGATTCAGCGGCAAGTACAACAACTACTGGAAACAGCGGTCATGTGCGTGAAAGCTTAAGCCCTTGTGGCGTGCCCGTTATACTTGTGCCTAAGCCCGATGGAAGTTTCCGCTTGTGCTCGATTGTAGACCCATAAATGCTATCACCGTCGCTATAGACATCCCATTCCTCGCTTAGATGATATGCTTGATGAACTTAGTGGAGCCAACTTTTCTCAAAATTGATCTTAAAAGTGGCTATTATCAAATCCGCATTCATGAGGGTGATGAATGGAAAAGCTGCTTTCAAAACAAAATTTGGCTTATATGAATGGTTGGTTATGCCTATGGGTTTATCGGAGGCTCCGGAACTTTTGTGCGTCTTATGCATCATGTACCGCCCATACATTGGAATATTTGTTGTGGTTTACTTGATGACATTCTTGTGTTTAGCAAAACCATGAAAGAGCATCTTGATCACGTTAAGCTTGTTTTGCAAACACTTGAAAAAAAGTCTTTATGCCAACTTGAAGAAATGCACTTTTGGAGTTGACAAAGTGGTTTTCTTGGGTTTCGTTGTCTCTTCAAGGGTGTCCATGTTGATGAAACTAAAATCAAAGCAATTAAAACTTGGCTAACCCACCAATTTGCAACAAGTCTGAAGTTTCCTTGGTCTTGCTGGTTTTATCGCCGCTTTGAAAACTTTAGCACTATTGCAGCTCCTTTGCATGCTTTGAATAAGAAGAATACTCCTTTTGTTTGGGGACCTTTGCAATCAAGCGCTTTTGATGAGCTCAAGTCTTTGCTTACTCATGCTCCAATTCTTGCTTTGCCCAATTTTGACAAAACTTTTGAGGTCCATTGTGATGCAAGTGGTACGGAATTGGCGGAGTTTTAATGCAAGAAAAGCGAGTCATTGCTTATTTTAGTGAAAAACTCTCCGGTGCTCAACTTAACTATCCGTGTATGACAAAGAATTGTATGCTTTAGTCGTGTGCTAAATGTTTGGGAACATTATCTTAGACCTCATGAGTTTGTCATCCATACCGATCATGAAAGCGCTTAAGTACTTAAAGGTCAAACTAAATTGAACAAGCGTCATGCCAAATGGAGTGAATTTATTGAATCTTTTCCATATGTGATAAAGTACATTAAGGGCAAGGAAAATGTAGTTGCCGATGCACTTTCACGCATATGCACGCTTGTCACCCAACTTGAGTTGAATGTTATTGGCTTTGAGCACATCAAAAATTTATATGCTAGTGATCCATCTTTTGCACCTCATTATGCTAAATGTTTGACGCATACATCTTGGGAACAATATTACCTCAAGGATGGTTATCTTATGAGAGCTAACAAACTTTGCATACCCGAGTCTTTTCTTCGTTTCTTACTTTTGCAAGAGGCTCATGGAGGTGGACTCATGGGACATTTTGGATGCGACAAGACCTTCGCCACGCTCTCCAAGAACTACTTTTGGCCCAAGATGTTTCGAGACGTTTCACGCTTCACTACCCGATGCTCTACATGCCGCAAAGCTAAGTCAAAAGCTCAATCTCATGGTCTTTACATGCCTCTTCAATTCCATATCAACCTTGGGAAGACATTAGCATGGACTTTGTACTTGGTTTGCCTAGAACTCAAAATGGAAAGGATTCCGTGTTTGTGGTTGTAGATCGATTTTCTAAGATGGCACACTTTATTCCTTGCAACAAGGTGAGCGATGCTTCACATATTGCAAATCTCTTTTGTAGGAAATCTTGCGCCTTCATGGAGTACCAAAGTCAATCGTCTCCGACCATGACGTCAATTTCTTGAGTTACTTTTGGAAGACTCTTTGCGCCAAGCTCGGCATCAAGCTCATGTTCTCATCGCATACCATCCTCAAACCGGCTGACCAAGCGGAGGTGACGAACAGACGCTGTCCACTCTACTTAGCGTGTTGATCAAGAAGAACATCAAGGAGTGGGAGACATGTTTACCCATCGCCGATGCGCCTACAACCGCGCAAGACATTCAACGACCGGCAAGTCCCCTTGAGGTCGTCTCGACTTCAACCCATTGTCCCCATTGGACATCCTACCTCTACCTCTACAAGGCGCACCAACCTCGGCGCAAGTGCCCGTGCAAGCTACATCAAGAAGATGCATGAAGATACAAGGAACACCATCGGCGCCAAGTACAGCGACTAGCGACCAAGCTCAACATCAACAAGCAACCCATGATCTTCAACAAAGCGATCTAGTGTGGCTACACCTTCATGAGGCAGCTTCCCCAGCGAACACAAGTCAAACTTCTACCCGAGCCGATGGACCCTTCAAGGTGTTATGCGCTACAACAACAACGCCGACAAGCTCGACCTACCAGCGACAAGTACAGCGTGGCGACACCTTCAACGTCAAAGACCTCTCGCCTTTCCATGGTGATGAAGAACTAGATCCGGTCGGATCCTTTGAAGGAGGATATGATGCGGAGCATCCTTCCATCATCCCCATGGACTCTACATCAACACCTACAACACCACAAGGACCGATGGCTCGAGCACGTGCAAGAGCTCTTGAGACCGGTGACATCACTCCTCTCACAACTATCCTTGATTCACATGAGACATGGTTACTACCTCAAGCGGAAACTCTATGCATACTCGGGCACCAAGGAGTCGACCATGAAGAAATTTGGGAAGCAAGGAGAATCGAGCGAAGACATGCGTGAAGGCGGAGAGAGAAAGCCACAAGTACCGGGGAGGCGGACGATCCGGACGAGGCCAGACGATCCGGACGAGCCGGATGATCCGGACCCGGTCGGACGATCCGCTAACTCCACCGAAGCAGCAGAACCTCCGCTGGCGGATCATCGGACCCAGGCCGGATCATCCGGACCTGCCGAAGTCCGGACCCCAGCCGGACATCCGGCCCGTCGCCGCCCCCAGCCGACCCTCCGGCTCATCCGGGACTCCACCCGGATCATCCGGACCCTCGTCCGGATCATCCGGCCAGCGCTTTGTCTTGGCGTGTTGGCTGAGCCCATGTACCCCTCGCCCAGACTCTATATAGGACCCCTCTCCTCACTTTGAGACTTAGCATTGGATTAGCTCATATTTGTGTGTGAGGGCCTTTGCTCATCCACGGTACTTCTCCACGGAGATCGGGACCTCCGTCTAGGAGAAGATCCATCCAGTTCAAGACCCCTATCTGGGAAGATCCCTCGTGGATTCAAGACCTCCTCCGGAGAAAAACGGCTACCTTTGTATCTTTTCTTTGTTGATTTTGGACCATGTATCACTCGTGCTTCGATGATCTAGACCTTGTGTGATTGATCCTTGTTAGTTGAGTGTTCCTCCCTCGTTTTCCCCTAGTTTCCTCTCGTTCTTCCACGCGTTCTTCGTGTTCCCTCCGTAGGATCCCCTCCAAACGTGAAAGATCGACGAATTAGGGTTCCACCCTACATCAAGAACCATCATGATGGATGATGTGTTTGTCTACCATGTGCATACGTTATTTGTTTTGTTGTGTGCATGTGTAGGATACTTGGACTTAATTTCGACTTCCACTTCACGTGAGTTGACCATTCGAGCTCTTGAGAGCGAGCCTCATACATTCTACCACGACTAGCTTCTATACAGCGCTTGCTTGCGCCGGCATTGTGAAGAATACACAGGACATGCCTTCAAGGTGACATCTTTCTTGAGCATGGATATTGCGGATAATACTACTTGTGTTGCTTGCCCGTGAGACTTATTGGTCATCTTGGACCACTTGATTGCGCACTTGCTAGAGATCTTGCTTTGACTTGCCATTATCACATTCCATGCATCATGATATATATGCCTTGTGTGTTGCATCAATTCTTGGACTACTTGCTACTATCATATGGTTGGTTGCACCAATACCATTTCTTCACATATGCCATGTTCCTTTGGTTGTCACATGATTCACTTGATTGCCTCACACATGATGAACAATTGCTCTTTCTATTGTGTTGAGGACAACACTATATTCACTACACCCTATGCACATTATGCGTGGATTGTCTTGCACTTGACCCATGTGTTTAGACATCTCATCTTATTTGCTGTTGTGAATGATTCATATGCCTACCATCGACCATTTGTCGAGCTCTTTATGCATGCTTGCTATGACCTCGAGGTAGATGCTTATGCTCTTGTCACACATATTTGCATCTCTACCTCACATTTACATGCTTGTCCCCATGATATCTTTGCTTGTGCTCAATTTATGTGCTTACATGCCATGTCACAATCCTTTGTCAACCCATATGCTATGCTTGATGACAACACTTGTTTGGCGAATCACCTCTTGAATGCTTGGTTTTGCACTAATGCTAACCACATTTGTTTTTCCAAGTGTTTGTTGTCCTTGCTCATTTGAAGGAATCCCAAGGCGGTGCGACATTGGAGAGTGCCCATTGCGAGCTTGAAGATGGCGAGTACTTGGTGAGCGTCCACTTCTTCACGGCGAAGCCATCTCTTTCCATGGTGATTTGGTTTTCGATCCGAGATCGGATCTTTTCAAGGGGAGGGATGATCAGAGCATCTCGGTCATCACCATGTCAAGAGTCCGTTTGGCAAGTGACACGTCGACCTCTACTTCTCATACATAAGGTGAATCTTCTCCTTTACGTGTTCCTTGACCCTTTGAGGATGGTATACTACTTGACACTCCACTTTCGTGTGCATGCATAGGTATTGTCAGACTTCACGCCTGACGAGGAGGAGTCTAGCGCCAAGAAACGCCTACACCGTCCATGAGAAGCATGGAAGCGAAGCGGAAGAAGAAGGACCTGCCCGATCCGAAAAGGCGGTACTACCGCCCAAAGCAAGCGGTACTACGCTCAGCGATACTACCGCCCATGAGTCGGTACTACCGCCCTGCCTATGTGATGAGGACATCAATACCATTGTTACACCCAGCCCTGCTGCTATACATCTTGGACCAATTACTAGAGCTCGCGCCGCCAACTAAATTACGGTACTTTCGTTTCTTGGTAATGATTCTAATGTTCATGAGAATATGATCTTGCCTAAATTGGATACATTTGTTTTGCTTACAAATGAAGGGCCTAGCTTGGAGAAGGATGAACATTGGAGCAAGAACAAGCATGGAGATGATGGCATGCGCAGAGAGGACAAGAATGGAGTTACAAGTGATGATTTCGGGACTTTGAAGCCACCATAATGAGTGCATGAAGCCTTGGACGAAATATACAAGATGCCACTTCATAAATTTCGTCCGGAGGCTATTCTGGGTGCTACGTCACCTTATTATTGGGCCAGGCCCATGTAATTTCGAAATACATTAGTATAGGCTATTTTTAGAGTCCGTATGTGTGGGAAACAAGAGATAGGGTTAGTTTGGACGCCTCCACCAAGGGCCACGAAATTCTCCCCTCTTCCTCCATATATACAGCCCTTAGGGCACCGTTTAGACTTTGGGTTTTGTTTAGATCAAAAGTTAAGCCATAGCTGCAACTTGGCGTGCCGTTTGTGTTCAGCGACCGGACAAAGGCGTCCAGAACCCCACCTTGATCAATAAAGCTTTCATCTTATATTACGCAATATCCAGTTGCAATCTCAGTTTCTTGCTTGTTCTTCGTTTGCTCGCGGAAATAGACCCTCGTGGTCGGGTTGATCGATGCTCGGCGTGGTCAATAACCTCTCGGAGTTGGTTTAGCGATTGCTAAGCGCGGCGTCCTCGCCTTCGTAGTCGGATCGTCAAAGTCGACTTCCACCAAGCGAAATCCACCATCTCATCGAAGGCGGGACACCTCTGCCTCTATCCTTTGCTTGTGACCCTTGGGCCTTTGGCCTTGTATCCCTCTCCACTTACCCCTTCGTGGCTTAGACTATAAATAGACCACCTCCACCTCCTTTCTAGGGTTAGCAAAGTGATAGCTCATTTGTATGTGAGCTTTGCTCCTATCTCTACTCTTGAGAGAGAGACCACTACTCCATTGGAGGCCAAGACCTCCATCTAGGAGAAGATCTGCGGGATATCATCAAGACCCCTTGTGGGAAGATCCATCTAGGATATCATCAAGACCTCCTCTTGGAGATGAACCTTACCTTGTATCTTTCCTTTGTTGTTCATGTACCTTGTGATCTTGTGTGTTTGATTGTCTAGTGGATGTGTGATTTGGACTTGTTCTTGAGTGTTTCCCGTGTGATTTCTCTCCATTCTTCCTGTGTTCATCGTGTTCTCCGTGGGATCCCCTCAAGCGTGAAAGATCGGTGAATTAGGGTTCCACCTACATCACATACCTTCCATTGCATACATACCATATCATCTTGGTATCATATCATCCATTGTGCCTCAAGTTTGTTCCGCATATACACAATTGCTATCTTGGTTTGTGCATTGTACAAAAGTGGCCATAGAAAAAAAAAGAAAAAGCTTTTAAGCAAAAAGAGCAAAGAGCTCGTGAGCAAGTGCCATAGCATCATACCCCATTGAACATAAGAGCCATACCAAAATCTACATCATATGATATCATGCTTGAGAGAAACACCGGGAAACATACATACATAGCATACTTGGGATAGAAAGAATACCCGTTTTGCATCTTATAGGTTGTGCACAAGTGTCGTATCCGCCTATTGAGCAATCGTGCTAGCGTCTCTCTTGAGTTGTGCAACACGAGCGTTTTCCGTGGATTCCACATTTTGTGCTCATTCCTTGGTTGCACGACCCCATTTATCTATCCATGTGTGTGTTTCCGTGTACCTTTCATTGCTATTGGTCCATTTGTTTCACTTGCAAATTTGTGAATCTTTTCAACATTATTGACTCTTGCTAACATTTTGCATCAAATTTTTGTGCCATTATCCTCACAGAGCTCTACCATAAGCCTTTACTTGTAGGTGTGAGTGAACAAGTCGGTACCAATTCCACTATTCTTTCATCTCACATTGGTGACACGGGATACATCCTCAACTTTGGGAAAAGGTAACTTGGTATTGTTTATCTCATTTCCTACTCACCTCTACTCGAGTCTTGTGATGGATAGGCAAGGCATTTCACTTTCGGTCTACAACAACAACGGCGAGTTCGATGCCATGAACAACAACTTCTGACGCCAAGATGGACAAGCGCATTGATGAGGACATCAATACCATTGTTACACCCACAGCCCCTCTTGCTATACATCTTGGACCAATTACTAGAGCTTCATGCGCCAACTAAATTACTAGGTACTTTCGTTTCTTGGTAATGATTCTAATGTTCATGAGAATATGATCTTGCCTAAATTGGATACATTTGTTTTGCTTACAAATGAAGGGCCTAGCTTGGAGAAGGATGAACATTGGAGCAAGAACAAGCATGGAGATGATGGCATCGCAAGAGGACAGAATAGAGTTACAAGTGATGATTTCGGGACTTTGAAGCCACCATAATGAGTGCATGAAGCCTTGGACGAAATATACAAGATGCCACTTCATAAATTTCGTCCGGAGGCTATTCTAGGTCTGCGTCACCTTATTATTGGCCAGGCCCATGTAATTTCGAAATACATTAGTATAGGCTATTTTTAGAGTCCGTATGTGTGGGAAACAAGAGATAGGGTTAGTTTGGACCCCTCGATAGAAGAGAGGTGTCCGTCTTTCGATGAGATGGTGGATTTCGCTTTGGTGGAAGTCGACTTTGGCGATCCGACTCTGAGCGTGCGAGGGCGTCGCGCCTTAGCAATCGCTAAACCAACTCCGAGAGGTTATTGACCCGCGCGAACACGATCAACGACCACGAGGTCTATTTCCTGCGAGCAAGCGAAGAACAAGCAAGCTGAGATTGCAATCGGATATTGCGAATATAAGATAAGCTTTATTGATCAAGGTGGGGTTACGTGGCGCCTTTATGCAGTCGTTGAACACAAGCGAAATGCTGCGAAGTTGCAGCTATGGCGAACTTTTGATCTAAACAAAACCCAAAGTCTAAGCGGTGCCCTAAAGGTGTATATATGGAGAAGAGGAGAATTTCGTGGCCCTTGGTGGAGGGTCGAAACTAACCCTATCTCTTGTTTCCCCACATCGGACTCTAAAATAGCCTATACTAATGTATTTCGAAATTACATGGGCTGGCCCAATAATAGTGTGGCAGCACCTAGAATAGCCTACGGGACAGAAATTTATGGGTGGCATCTTGTATATTTCGTCCAAGGCTTCATGCACTCATTATGGTGGCTTCAAAGTCTGAAATCATCACTTGTAACTCCATTCTTGTCCCCTTGCATGCCATCATGAACATTAGAATCATTACCAAGCGAAAGTACGGTAATTTAGTTGGCGTCTTGACTCTAGTAATTGGTCCATATGTATAGCGGCGGCGTAGGTGTAACAATGGTATTGATGTCCTCATCATCCTCCCTTCTTGAAATGAAGTAGTCCTCGACGGAAGTTCATCTTCCTCACCAAATATGGCTTCAAATCTGCAATGTTAAAAGTGGGACTAACCCCAAAATCTGCGAGGCAGCTCAAGTTTATATGCATTATCATTTACTTTCTCCAACACCTTAAAGGGACCAGCAGACCACGTGGCATTAGCTTTGATTTGCGCAAATCGGAAATCTATCCTTACATAAATGTAACCAAACAAGATCTCGGTGCAAACACAACATGTTTTCTACCCTTATCTCCGGCAAGTTTATATTTAGCATTCATCGCTCAATGTTTTCCTTAGTTAACTCATGCATTTTAAAATCAATTCAGCACGTTCTTTAGCATCAAAATTAACCTTCTCCGAAGATGGAAGAAGCAACAAATCAATAGGTGCACGGTAGGAAACCATACACAACTTCAAAAACACATCTTAGTAGTAGAATGCAATGAGCGATTATAAGCAAATTCAATATGAGGCAAGCATTCCTCCACATTTCTTATTTTCTTTAGAACAGCCCTAAGCATAGTAGACAATGTTCTATTGACTACTTGGTTTGTCCATCGGTTTGGGGGTGACAAGTAGTACTAAAAGCAGTTTAGTCCCCAACAGCCCATAAACATCTCCAAAAGTGGCTAAGAAATTTAGTATCACGATCTGAAACAATAGTATTTGGCACACCATGCAAGCGAATAATTTCACGAAAGAACAAATCAGCAATATTGGCGGCATCATCGATTTTATGACATGGTATAAAGTGTGCCATTTTGAGAATCTATCCACGACAACAAATATGCTATCCTCCCTTCTTTGTTCTAGGTAACCCTAAAACAAAGTCCATAGATATATCCTCCCAAGGAACACTAGAGTGCGAGCAAGGCATATATAAACCATGAGGATTGAGTCGTGACTTAGCTTTTTGACATGTAGTGCAGCGAGCAATAAAGCGCTCAACATCCGTCTCATCTTTGGCCAAAAAATGTGTAGCAAATCGTCCTCCATCTTCTTCACGCCAAAGTGTCCCATTAGTCCTCCTCCATCGCCTCCTGCAACAACAAAAGGCGAGCGGAGCTAGCTGGAATGCATAGCTTGTTAGCACGGAACACAAATCCATCATTAACGACAAACTTGTTCCATGTTCTTCCTTCTTTACAATTCTGCAATACATCTTTAAAATCAGCATCATGTACATATTGATCTTTGATGGTCTCCAAACCAAATATTTTGAAGTCAAGTTGTGAAAGCATAGTATAGCGGCGAGACAATGCATCGACAATAACATTTTCTTTACCCTTCTTGTGTTTAATGACATAAGGGAAAGTCTCAATGAATTCAACCCATTTAGCATGTCTACGATTCAGTTTAGCTTGACTTTTAATATGTTTCAAAGATTCATGATCAGAATGTATAACAAATTCTTTGGGCCATAAATAATGTTGCCATGTTTACGAAGTCGAACAAGAGCATATAATTCTTTATCATAAGTAGAGTAATTCAGACTAGGCCCTCAATTTTTCAGAAAAGTATACAACAGGTTTGCCATCTTGTAATAACACACCTCTAATCCAATTCCACTAGCATCACATTCAAGCTCAAAAGTCTTATTAAAATCGGAAGTTGGAGTAAAGGGCATGTGTCAACTTAGCTTTCAATACCGTGAAGGCTTCTTCTGTCGGTACCCCAAACAAAAGGCACATCCTTCTTTGTAAGCTCGTTGAGAGGTGCAGCAATGGTGCTGAAATCTCTCTAAGCCTATAGAAACCAGCGAGGCCAAGGAAACTCCTCACTTGTGTGACCGTTTTGGGCTGCGGCCAACTCTCAATAGCTTCAATCTTGGCTTTATCAACTTCAATTCCTGTGGAGTAACAACATAGCCAAGAAAAGATGCTCGATCGGTTGCAAAGGTGCACTTCCCAAGGTTACCAAACAAGCGTGCATCACGTAGAGCATTAAAACAACACGTAAATGTTCCAAATGTTCTTCCAAAGATTTGCTATAAATCAGTATATCATCAAAATAGACTACCTCAAATCGTCCAATGAAAGCACGTAAAACTTCGTTCATTAATCTCATGAAAGTACTAGGTGCATTAGTTAACCCAAAGGCATGACTAACCACTCATATAATCCAAACTTAGTTTTAAATCTGTTTTCCATTCATCTCCCAATTTCATACGAATTTGATGGTATCCACTCATAAATCAACTTTGGAGAATATTGTAGAGCCACTCAATTCATCAAGCATATCATCTAACCTAGGAATAGGGTGGCGATAACGAATAGTAATATTATTGATGCCTCTACAATCAACACACATCGTGACGTACCATCCTTTTACGGCACTAGAATAATAGGAACACACAAGGACTAAGGGATTCGCGTATATAACCTTTGTCGAGCAGCTCACTGTACTTGGCGCATAATCTCCTTCGTCTCCTCTGGATTGAGTGCGGTATGGTGCACGGTTGGGTAATGATGCACGGGAATTAAGTCAATTTGATGCTCAATCCCTCGAATAGGTGGTAATCCGGTGGTGCGTCTTGTGGAAAGGCGTCGTGAACTCTGCAAAATGTTAGTGACAGCGGGGGCAAAGAAGGAAACCGCGTCCTCGAATGAAAATAATGCCTCTTTGCACACAAAAGCATAGCAAATAGATTTGCTAAAATCTAGCTCATCAATATCAGATTTGGTGGCAAGTAAACATGCACTTTTCAATTTAATTTCAGAAACAACGTAGATGGTTTATTATTAGACTTCATGTGTTGCTCAAATTCTTTGCCACAATCTGATTTTCACTCTTATTTTTCTCTGTTTTGCTTTATTAGCTCTATTAATATCATCTTTCAAAATGGACTCGGAGTCATAGGAAGCAAAGTAATATTTTTATCCTTATGAACAAGCTTTTTTGTTTTTTGTTTGAGGATGGATACTACTTGACCTTCCACTTCGTGGTTGCCATTAGTTTAGGCGAGCCTTCACCATACATTCTTGCGTAAGCTAACCGGCAGGAAGAATACACAAGGAAGAAGGACACCTTGAGCAGGAAAGCGGTAAACTACCGCCCAACAGGTATCTTACCCACTTATTCGCCTTGTGAGACTTGCTTTACTTGATTATAACATTCCAATCCATTGTTAACCCCCTTTGTTTGCATCAATTCTTGGACCAATTACTAGGGTTGCCCAATAAATTCTTACTTGCTTTCCTTTGGTTGTTCAATGATTCATGAGTAATGATGAAAATTGGTCTTTTTTTGTTAACCAAATAAACCTAGCTTAGGGATTGCTTGGACGAACCCATGGAGAATCATCTAGGGGAAGAATAGTTACCAATGAATTTGGACTTTTAAGCCACCATAATGAGGTGATGAAGCCTTGTACAATATTTGATCCACCTTCCATTTAATTTGTCCCAGTATTCTTGCTGCTCAATTATTGGCCAGCCATGTAAATTTTGAAAACCCAATATGGCTATTTGAGAAACCCTTGTTTGGGGAACAAGAATGTTGGTTTTGGACGCCTAACCAAGGGCCCAAATTTTTTCCTTCTCATTTAAAATCCCAAGGCCCTTAGGGCCCTTTGACTTTGGGTTTTGTAGCAAAATTTTCCGCCAAGCCAACTCTTTCCGGTTTTGGTTTCCGACGAGACAAACTTTCAAGGAAACCACCTTGATCAATTAAAGCCTTTCAATACTCATTATTCCAAATAAGTGAATCTTTTCCTTTGCTTGTTCTTACTTTGGATGGAAATAGACCCTTTCGTGGTGATTGATGGTTGTCAATTAACCTCTCGGAGGAGGATTCTAAGACGGCGTCCTCCGCTTGTGGCGGACGGAAAAGACTTCCCACCAAGAAACCACCCCAAAGGCAAGGGACACCCTGCCTCTACCGCCCATGGCGGACACCGGCCTTGTGGGCTCATCCTTGTTAACCCCCGCCCTTGCTTAACTTAAAATAGACCCCTCCACCCCTTTCTAGGTTTTGGAATGATTTAAGTTCATTTGGTAATTGGAACTTTGTTTCTTCTAACCTCTTGAGAAGGAGAACCATTACCCATTGGAGAAGACCTCCATAGGAGGAAGATTCGGGATATTTCAAGACCCCTTTGGGAAGACCTTGGGAAATATCAAGACCCCTTCTTTTGGAGGTAACCTATTGTACTTTTTTGGGGCCCATGTAATTTGAAATCTTGTTGGTTTGATTGTTAGTGGGGAAAGGGATTTGGTTGTTTTGGAGGTCCCGGGAAATTTCCCTCTTCCCCATTTTCCCTTGCACCGTTTCTTTGGGTGGATCTTCCAACTGAAAGGTCGCGTTTGGTTCCACCCACAACTACCCCATTGATCAATACCTTTCATCTTTATTCATATATCCATTGGCCTCAGTTTTTCTGTCTTCTTTGCTTCTTGGGTTTGTGCATTGACGGTGGCCTGGAAAAGGAAAAGGTTTAAGGCAAAAGAGCGCCTGTTGAGCGGTGCCAAAGCTTCCATACCCCATTCATAAGAGCAACCTCTCCTCTATAATCATGCTTGGAGCCGGCCTTTACTCTCATTACTTGGGTAGAAAAATACCCTTTCCATCCTTTTAGGTTTGCAAAGTGTAGTATTTGTATTGAGCTTTGTCCTACTCTCTCTTGAGGGCCACACCCGGCCGTTTCAGGGATTCCAATTTTGCCATTCCTTGGTTCACGACCCCTTTAATCCTTCCTTGTTTTTCCTTTGTTTTCATTGTATTGGTCCTTTTGTTTATTGCAAATTTGTGAATTTCTTTTCATTTTCCTTGTAAATTTTCTCCAAATTTTTGTGCCATTTTCCTCAGACCCCTCCATAAAGCCAATTGGGTTATAACAATCCTACCTTCCATTATCTCATTCATCTTGGTACATATACCATTTCCTCAATTTGGGAAAATAACTTGGTATTTGGTTTTTCATTTCAAATCCATAGAGGCTTTTAGGAAAAGGCAAGGCTTTCATTTGATCAACAACAACAGAACATTGAGCCATAACCAAAACTACTCCAAGATACAAGGCAGAAGGAAACATAATACCATTTTAAGGAAATCCCTTTTGCATCATTTGGCCAATTACGATCCGCCTATTACAAATTCTAGGTCTTTCTTTTTGGAAGACTTTTCATGAAATTTATGTCATTTGCCTAAATTTATTACCATTTGTTTTCTTACCTTTAGCCTATTGGAAGGATTGAAATTTGGACCAACATTAATTGATCTTGCCAAAGGGCACAAATTTTTGTGATTATTTCAGGACTTTAACCACCTTTAATTGAGGTGTGAAGTTGGAACAATTACAATTCCACTTTCATTAAATTGTGAGGGTACATCCTCACTTTGGGAAAGGTAACTTTGTTTATCTATTTCCTACCATTATTCAGATCTTGTGATGGATTTAGGAAGATTTCCTTTTGGACAACAAAGACAGGTTCGATGCCTTGACAACCCTCGAAGATGGACGCGCTGATAACATCAATACCATGGTTCCTGACCCTTTTGCATCACTTGGACCAATACTAGAGCTCGGAGCCAATAAATTACTATATGGTTTCTTGGTAATGACAATGTTCCAGAGAATATGATTGCCTAAATGGGAACTTTAATCTACAAAACCAGGTCTAGCGGAGCAAGAAGAACAATGGAGGAAAGCAAATTCATGGAATATGTGCATCATAATAAAGCTATTATTACAAGGTGTTTGGGGACTTCTGGGCCCTTTAATGAGTTGACATGAAAGCGGACGAAAACGAAGTGCCTTGATAAATTTCGCAAGGCTATTTGGCGCTTTATTGCTAAACAAAAACCCAAGTTTGTCCCAAGTCGCATTATTTGGGAAGAGAAATTCAGTAGGCCCTGGTAGGTCGAAAAATAATTAATCAATTTAAGTCGGCTTTAGCCATGACAATTGAAATCATAAGGCAAATCAATTAAAGGTTGCTTGACCTAGAAACCTAAGACGGTATTTTGGGGGACAATGGAGATTGTATATTTAAAAAGTCTCGCGGAAGTTCATCTTCCTCACCCAAATATGGCTTCAAATCGCAATGTTAAAAGTGGGACTAACCCCAAAATCTGCGAGGCAGCTCAAGTTTATATGCATTATCATTTACTTTCTCCAACACCTTAAAGGGACCGCACGCGTGGCATTAGCTTTGATTTGCGCAAATCGGAAATCTATCCTTCCAAATGTAACCAAACAAGATCTCGGTGCAAACACAACATGTTTTCTACCCTTATCTCCGGCAAGTTTATATTTAGCATTCATCGCTCAATGTTTTCCTTAGTTAACTCATGCATTTTTAAAATCAATTCACACGTTCTTTAGCATCAAAATTAACCTTCTCCGAAGATGGAAGAGCAACAAATCAATAGGTGCGGAGGTGGAAACCATACACAACTTCAAAAACACATCTTAGTAGTAGAATGCAATGAGCGATTATAAGCAAATTCAATATGAGGCAAGCATTCCTCCCACATTTTCTTATTTTTCTTTAGAACAGCCCTAAGCATAGTAGACAATGTTCTATTGACTACTTCGGTTTGTCCATCGGTTTGGGGGTGACAAGTAGTACTAAAAGCATTTAGTCCCCAACTTAGCCCATAAACATCTCCAAAAGTGGCTAAGAAATTTAGTATCACGATCTGAAACAATAGTATTTGGCACACCATGCAAGCGAATAATTTCACGAAAGAACAAATCAGCAATATTGGCGCATCATCGATTTTATGACATGGTATAAAGTGTGCCATTTTAGAAATCTATCCACGACAACAAATATGCTATCCCTCCCTTCTTTGTTCTAGGTAACCCTAAAACAAAGTCCATAGATATATCCTCCCAAGGAACACTAGAGTGCAGGCAAGGCATATATAAACCATGAGGATTGAGTCGTGACTTAGCTTTTTGACATGTAGTGCAGGAGCAATAAAGCGCTCAACATCCGTCTCATCTTTGGCCAAAAGAATGTTGCAAGTCGTCCTCCATCTTCTTCAGCCAAAGTGTCCCATTAGTCCTCCTCCATCGCCTCCTGCAACAACAAAAGGCGAAGCAGCTAGCTGGAATGCATAGCTTGTTGCCGAACACAAATCCATCATTAACGACAAACTTGTTCCATGTTCTTCCTTCTTTACAATTCTGCAATACATCTTTAAAATCAGCATCATGTACATATTGATCTTTGATGGTCTCCAAACCAAATATTTTGAAGTCAAGTTGTGAAAGCATAGTATAGCGCGAGACAATGCATCGCAATAACATTTTCTTTACCCTTCTTGTGTTTAATGACATAAGGAAAGTCTCAATAATTCAACCCATTTAGCATGTCTACGATTCAGTTTAGCTTGACTTTTAATATGTTTCAAAGATTCATGATCAGAATGTATAACAAATTCTTTGGGCCATAAATAATGTTGCCATGTTTAAGTCGAACAAGAGCATATAATTCTTTATCATAAGTAGAGTAATTCAGACTAGGCCCTCAATTTTTAGAAAAGTATCAACAGGTTTGCCATCTTGTAATAACACCCTCTAATCCAATTCCACTAGCATCACATTCAAGCTCAAAAGTCTTATTAAAATCGGGAAGTTGGAGTAAAGGGCATGTGTCAACAACTTTCAATACCGTGAAGGCTTCTTCCATCGTACCCCAAACAAAGGCACATCCTTCTTTGTAAGCTCGTTGAGAGGTGCACAATGGTGCTGAAATCTCTCTACGCCTATAAAACCAGCAGGCCAAGGAAACTCCTCACTTGTGTGACCGTTTTGGGCTGCGGCCAACTCTCAATAGCTTCAATCTTGGCTTTATCAACTTCAATTCCCGTGGAGTAACAACATAGCCAAAAAAGATACTCGATCGGATTGCAAAGGTGCACTTCCCAAGGTTACCAAACAAGCGTGCATCACGTAGAGCATTAAAACAACCGTAAATGTTCCAAATGTTCTTCCAAATTTGCTATAAATCATATATCATCAAAATAGACTACCTCAAATCGTCCAATGAAAGCACGTAAAACTTGTTCATTAATCTCATGAAAGTACTAGGTGCATTAGTTAACCCAAAGGCATGACTAACCACTCATATAATCCAAACTTAGTTTTAAATCTGTTTCCATTCATCTCCCAATTTCATACAATTTGATGGTATCCACTCATAAATCAACTTTGGAGAATATTGTGAGCCACTCAATTCATCAAGCATATCATCTAACCTAGGAATAGGGTGGCGATAACGAATAGTAATATTATTGATGCCTCTACAATCAACACACATCGTGGCGTACCATCCTTTTCGGCACTAGAATAATAGGAACACACAAGGACTAAGGGATTAGCGTATATAACCTTTGTCGAGCAGCTCACTCTTGACGCATAATCTCCTCGTCTCCTCCGGATTGAGTGCGGTATGGTGCCGTTGGGTAATGATGCACGAATTAAGTCAATTTGATGCTCAATCCCTCGAATAGGTGGTAATCCGGTGGCGTCTTGTGGAAAGGCGTCGTGAACTCTGCAAAATGTTAGTGACGGAGGGGCAAAAGAGGAAAACCCGTCCTCGAATGAAAATAATGCCTCTTTGCACACAAAAGCATAGCAAATAGATTTGCTAAAATCTAGCTCATCAATATCAGATTTGGTGGCAAGTAAACATGCACTTTTCAATTTAATTTGAAGCAACATAGATGGTTTATTATTAGACTTCATGTGTTGCTCAAATTCTTTTCCACAATCTGATTTTCACTCTTATTTTCTCTGTTTTGCTTTATTAGCTCTATTAATATCATCTTTCAAAATGGACTCGGAGTCATAGGAAGCAAAGTAATATTTTATCCTTATGAACAAGAGTATCTTGATTGTTTCTACCATGGTGTCTGAATTTTTATCAAATTGCCATGGTCTCCAAGTAACAAGGAACATGCTTGCATAAGTACCACATCACAATCAACATAATCGGTATATTTAGAGATACTAAAATGCAGAGAGCGTCGTGTTACCTTCACCTTGCAGCTTTGTTGAACCATTGGATGTAAAGGATGTGGATGTGGTCTTGTGGTGAGAGATAGCTTCTCCACCATCTCCATGCTAGCCAAGTTGTTGCAGCTCCCTCCATCTATGATGGCCTTGAATAGAACGTTCCTTCACAACTCCCTTTGTATGGAACAAATTATGCCTCTGATTTTGCTCGCTTGTGTAACTTGCACCTCAAAACACGTTGAGCAACTAAACATTCATACTGTCGGCATCTTGGCAGCCATGTATTGTGTCTCATGATCGAATCATCTCCACGTGTTCCTCATGTGTAATAAGGCAAAAGTCTCCTCATCATAGTCACTAAGCGGACTCATACCCACCATCCTCGGTAGCAATCATCCTGCATGAGATTTGCATTCTCTCTAAAATGTCCTCTTCCCTTACACGACAAAATAATATCCTTGTGTGCCTGTGGCGCCATGGAAGAAGAAGAGCTCTGGAGGCCGCGGTGTGCTCTTGGCAGATAGTGGTGGTTGTGCACCTTTCTTGTATCACGGTTGGAGGTGCTTGAAGGAGGTGATGGTGCGGTGGAAGTAGATGATGCACGTGGTGTCCATGATGAAGGTCGACCTGCGAAAAAGTTAGTGCGGCGCCAATGCATCGATCCGCACTTCCGTTCACTTTACAAGCAAGATGGAATAAGCAGTGATATTATTATAATCCTTATAGTCTAGAATGGTGCGAATTCTCTATTTAATCCACCGGAAAGCGTGCAAGCATAAGCTTCATTCTCCTCAACAATACCACATCTAATCAAGCGGTTTGTAATTCACGATAATATTCTTCTCTGAGTTTTTCCTTGTCTTAAGCGCTGCAATTTTGAAGTAATTCACGTTGATAATATGGTGGAACCCAATCGCATAGCAGTTTTCAAAGCAGCCCAAGTAATTGGAGCAGGATATAATCTACAATGTTGGACCACCAAACACATGCAAAGCTAGTGAAAGCACAAACAGCGGGAACCGTCTCTCCTCGGGATATTGTAAGCTGTAAATGGTTGTTCGGTTTCTAACTCCCAAGTAAGATATATATCGGAACATATCTACCCTCAAATGGTGGAATATTCAATTTCAGTTTAGGAGATGGTCATGATCTCGTACTGAGGAGCCCTAATATTGCCATTATTTGCATGTGGGCGACCTGGTGGTTGTGCTGGTGGTTGCCGTGGTTGATGTTGACCAACCTCATCCTCATAATCGTCCACATACTCATCATCCTCCTCGGTACCAGCGCGATGCGAGGGCCAAAAAGCACCAACAGCGATGGCGGCACCGAAATTTTGTCGGCTCAATAAAACGTGAGCTCGTCCATCTTGATTCGGAAGGGAGGCGTAGGTTGGTTTGTAAAGGGTTCTTGAAGTTGTTCAAGATTTAGGTGCCGACCCCGCCCCGGTGGTTTGTGGAACAACGACAATTCCATTTCAAACCCTTGCCTATCAAAGTTTGGTTTCAAAGCGTCTTTCTTCCATGGCCAATTTCCTTAACTTTTTCTCCCCATGGGGCCTTTTCGTCAAAATCAATTGGTTTAAACCCACGTCTTGCACTGTCCAAATCATCAAATTTTCTTGAAACTTTTTTTTTTTATCAAATTTTGTTAAAGGCCCATTTTGGTTAGTTTTTTTAACGGCTATTTTTCCTCATGGTTGGAATTGGGGAAAGTCCTCTGACTACTGAAGTGTGGGGTGATCACAAATCAACAAATTCCAAAATTCTTGGTTCACCAGGACGGTGGGATAACTTGAGTCAAATTCAAAGTTGGATTGTGAATTCGGGGAGTGGCGGAGATGATTGGGGAACTTGATTGGTGGCAATGAAATAATATAATTCGGAGGTGGCAAAGTTGGGTGGACTCATGGCGTATGGCGGCATGTGTGGCTATAGGATTGGGATTGGGCGGTGAAATATTGGTGGTGGTAAACAAGGGAGGAGAACTCGAAACTTTTCTTTTTGACTTTTCCCTGCCAGCAAATTTTTGACACAATGCAACGCCAAATTCCAACAGAAACTGGAAATTTCGCTGGATTGGTTGGAGGGAGTCCTTTTTTTTGGCTTTTCGGGATATGGAAATGAAAACGGACTCGGACTAAATCGAAAAAGGTAAAATTCACCGGAGGAACGGTGGAACCACTTGAAGAACGGGGTTCCGGTCTTCGGAGAGAATGGTGGAATTCGCTTGGTGGGGATTTGGCGATCCGGATCTGAGCGGCGAGGGGTGGCGTTAGATTGTGCTAAAAATGGGGTTATTGGCCCGGAACAACGTACGAACCGAAACTCTAGGAGCAAGCGAAGAACCAAGCAAGAACGACGATTGCAACTAAATTCAAAAAGAAATTGAAAGTTTATTGCAAGGTTGGGGTTACGTGGCCCTTATCATCGCCCTGCCATCTACCACCGCTTATCGCCACGCTTGAATCCGTATCCATATACCACCAGTTGCCATATACCACCACGTTGCCATATACCACCACCATATATCCACCACCAATCCGAGTTCCTTGCATATTAGATTTGTTTTCGGGATCCATCTAATTTCGATTCGTGTTTCCTTATGCGAGTAGGTTTGATTCGAGCAATCTTTTGCCGTCCGTGGAAGAGGTTGGTTTCAAAAAAAAATTCCAAAAAGCATACGGGACAAAAAATTTACGGCTATCCTAATTTTAGGTGTTTCTAAGCGTATTGAGACACTCATTTGTTATAGAAAGTTTTTTGACCGTTTCGAGTTTTGGGTCGAGCGATCGAAAAAAAAAATTGGTCGAAAAAAATTCGTGCCCATCCTATCGGTTTGACACAGGAAGAGTTTTGAGACACTTCGCCATTATAGTGATTTTCACTTAAAAAAAGCAGGCAAAAAAGCGAAAAAAAATTGAGTGTGCTCCTTCCTTGTTTACGTCTTGCCCGTGATTTTGTTAGTGTTCTAGGCTCGCGTCTCTAGCGGTCTAGCCTAGGACCAACCGATCTGCGTCGTTGGCGTTTATTCAACTTTGCATCTCTGAATTGATTATTCTTGACCTTTTTTTGCTACCATATTATAAGCCTTCGGCACCACATACATCTCGTCAAATGCGTTTGATTCTCCACTGCTAATCGCTATAGCCAAGCTTTGAGAGTTTTGACTACTAGCGGTTGCGATCACCGCTTTCTTCTTTGAGTAGGCGGTAAATTTGAGATTTGCTTGGCGGGTTTGTGATACACCACCACCACTTCTTAGTAGTCTGTAGGATCATATTCTTGTGTGTTTCTATTCTTGCTAACCATGGTAGGATCACAAGCCGATGAGGCTGATTGGGAGAACTGACGAACAAACAGCTACATGATAAGTTTGACAAATGATGATTGGACAGGTGCAAGGCGTGGTAAGCAGATTTGCGAGGCCATGGAAGATAGATGGCATTGAGAAGGCGTTTGAAACAAAGCTTGATAGCAAGTTTGATGAATTGCTCGGCGTTTTCCACAACCACATTGCTGCACCTATCGCACCTCTGCCAGCGACAACCTTCGCCCCTTCGAATCGGTATGGGCCAGGCTCGGTGTTCCTATTGAGCGGGACAAAATTCGGTCTTCTTTCTACTGTTGGTGCTTCTTTGGCTCACCCTTTCTGCTTGCTGCTGGTGATGCAGGGAGGATGATGAGTATGTGGGCGATTATGAGGATGAGGTTGATCAACATCGAACTCGTGCAACCACCAGCACCACAACCACCGGTCGTCCACATGCAAATAATGGCAATATTAGGGCTCCCCTCGGTGCGAGATCATGACCATCTCCTAAACTGAAATTAAATATTCCACCATTTGAGGGTAGATATGTTTCTGATATATATCTTACTTGGGAGTTAAAGCTGAACAACGATTTACATGTTTACAATATCACGAGGAGGCGTGTTCCTGCTGCTTTGTTTGTGCTTTCACTAGCTTTGCATGTGTTTGGTGGTGCGAACATTGTAGATTATATCTGTTCGGCTACTTGGGCTGCTTTGAAAACTGCTATGCGTACTCGTTGGGTTCCACCATATTATCAGCGTGAATTACTCAAAAATTGCAGCGCTTAAGACAAGGAAAAACTACTGTAGAAGAATATTATCGGGAATTACAAAGCGGCTTGATTAGATGTGGTATTGTTGAGGAGAATGAAGCTATGCTTGCACGTTTTACGGGTGGATTAAATAGAGATTCAGACCATTCTAGACTATAAGGATTATAATAATATCACTCGTTTATTCCATCTTGCTTGTAAAGCTGAGCGTGAAGTCTTGAGGATCGGCGAGGCATTGGCGCGCACTAACTTTTTGCAGGTCGACCTTCATCATGGACACCGTGCATCATCTACTTCCTTTGCACCATCACCTCCAGGTGCCACCTCCAACCGTGATACAAGCGGGCACAACCACCACTATCTGCCAAACACACTGCCGGGACTGCCTGAGCTCTTCTTCTTCCATGGCGTCAGCAGGGCACACAAGTGATATTATTTGTAAATCGTTGTAAGGGAAGAGGACATTTCTGAGAGAATGCAAATCTCAGCGTGTGATGATTGCTCACGAGGATGGTGGGTATGAGTCCGCTAGTGACTATGATGAGGAGACTTTGGCTCTTATTACACATGAGGAACACGGTGGAGATGATTACGATCATGAGACACAATACATGGCTGCTGAAGATCTTGACGGTATGAATGTTTAGTTGCTCAACGTGTTTTGAGTGTGCAGGTTACACAAGCTGAGCAAAATCAGAGGCATAATTTGTTCCATACAAAGGGAGTTGTGAAGGCGTTCTATTAGCGTCATCATAGATGGAGGGCTGCAACAACAGCTAGCATGGAGATGGTGGAAGCTATCTCTCACCACAAGACCACATCCACATCCTTACTACATCCAATGGTTCAACAACAGCGGCAAGGTGAAGGTAACACGTCTTGTTCGTGTGCATTTTAGTATCTCTACATATCTGATTATGTTGATTGTGATGTGGTACCTATGCAAGCATGTTCCTTGTTACTTGGTAGACCATGGCAATTTGATAAAATTCTGTACACCATGGTAGAAACAATCAGTATACTCTTGTTCATAAGGATAAAAATATTACTTTGCTTCCTATGACTCTGAGTCCATTTTGAAAGATGATATTAATAGAGCTAATAAAGCAAAGCAGGAGAAAATAAGAGTGAAAATCAGATTGTGGCAAAAGAATTTGAGCGACACATGAAGCCTAATAATTAACCATCTCTTTGCTTCTAAAATTAAATTGAAAAGTGCATGTTTACTTGCCACAAATCTGATATTGATGAGCTAGATTTTAGCAAATCTATTTGCTATGCTTTTGTGTGCAAAGAGGCATTATTTTCATTAGAGGGCGTGCCTTCCTCTTTGCCCCCTGTCACTAACATTTTGCGGGGAGTTCGGCGTCTTTCCACAAGGCGTGCCACAGGATTACCACCTATTCGAGGATTGAGCATCAAATTGACTTAATTCCGGTGCATCATTACCAACCGTGCACCATCCGTACCAATCCGGAGGAGGCGAAGGACATTATCGTCAAGTCTGAGGGCTGCTCGACAAAGGTTATATCGCGAATCCCTTAGTCCTTGTCTTTGTTCCTATTATTCTAGTGCGAAAAAGGATGGTACGTCACGTATGTGTGTTGATTGTAGAGGCATCAATAATATTACTATTCGTTATCGTCACCCTATTCCTAGGTTAGATGATATGCTTGATGAATTGAGTGGCTCTACAATATTCTCCAAAGTTGATTTGCGTAGTGGATACCATCAAATTCGTATGAAATTGGGAGATGAATGGAAACAGCATTTAAAACTAAGTTTGGATTATATGAGTGGTTAGTCATGCCTTTTGGGTTAACTAATGCACCTAGTACTTTCATGAGATTAATGAACGAAGTTTCGTGCTTTCATTGGACGATTTGTGGTAGTCTATTTTGATGATATCTTGATTTATAGCAAATCTTTGGAAGAACATTTGGAACATTCGTGCTATTTTTAATGCTCTCGTGATGCGTTTGTTTGGTAACCTTGGGAAGTGCACCTTTTGCACCGGCGAGTATCTTTTCTTGGCTATGTTGTTACTCCACAGGGAATTGAAGTTGATAAAGCCAAGATTGAAGCTATTGAGAGTTGGCATGACCCAAAGCAGTCACACAAGTGAGAGTTTCCTTGGCCTCATTGGTTTCTATAGGCGTTTTGTGAGAGATTTCAGCACCATTCTGCACCTCTCAACGAGCTTACAAAGAAGGATGTGCCTTTTGTTTGGGGTACCGCATACGGAAGAAGCCTTCACGGTATTGAAAGCTAAGTTGACACATGCTCCTTTACTCCAACTTCTGATTTTAATAAGACTTTTGAGCTTGAATGTGATGCTAGTGGAATTGGATTAGGAGGTGTGTTATTACAAGATGGCAAACCTGTTGCATACTTTTACGAAAAATTGAGTGGGCCTAGTCTGAATTACTCTACTTATGATAAAAAATTATATGCTCTTGTTAGGACTTTAGAAACATGGCAACATTATTTATGGCCCAAAGAATTTGTTATACATTACGATCATGAATCTTTGAAACATATTAAAAGTCAAGCTAAACTGAATCGTAGACATGCTAAATGGGTTGGATTCATTGAGACTTTCCTTATGTCATTAAACACAAGAAGGGTAAAGAAAATGTTATTCTTGATGCATTGTCTCGTCGCTATACTATGCTTTCACAACTTGACTTCAAAATATTTGGTTTGGAGACCATCAAAGATCAATATGTACATGATGCTAATTTTAAAGATGTATTGCAGAATTGTAAAGAAGGAAGAACATGGAACAAGTTTGTCGTTAATGATGGATTTGTGTTCGTGCTAACAAGCTATGCATTCCAGCTAGCTCCGTTAGTCTTTTGTTGTTGCGAGGGCGCATGGAGGAGGACTAATGGGACACTTTGGCGTGAAGAAGGCGGAGGGCGTACTTGCTACACATTTCTTTTGGCCAAAGATGAGGCGGGATGTTGGCGTTTTATTGCTCATTTGCACTACATGTCAAAAAGCTAAGTCACGACTCAATCCTCATGGTTTATATATGCCTTTGCTGTACCTAGTGTTCCTTGGGAGGATATATCTATGGACTTTGTTTTAGGTTTACCTAGAACAAAGAAGGGAGGATAACATATTTGTTGTCGTGGATAGATTCTCAAAATGGCACACTTTATACCATGTCATAAAAGCAATGATCTTTGTCAATGTTGCTGATTTGTTCTTTCGTGAAATTATTAAGCTTGCATGGTGTGCCAAATACTATTGTTTCAGATCGTGATACTAAATTTCTTAGCCACTTTTGGAGATGTTTATGGGCTAAGTTGGGGACTAAACTGCTTTTTAGTACTACTTGTCACCCCCAAGTGATGGACAAAGCTGAAGTAGTCAATAGAACATTGTCTACTATGCTTAGGGCTGTTCTAAGAAAAATAAGAAAATGTGGGAGGATTGCTTGCCTCATATTGAATTTGCTTATAATCGTTCATTGCATTCTACTACTAAGATGTGCCCTTTTGAAGTTGTGTATGGTTTTCTACCTCGTGCACCTATTGATTTGTTGCCTCTTCCATCTTTGGAGAAGGTTAATTTTGATGCTAAAGAACGTGCTGAATTGATTTTAAAAATGCATGAGTTAACTAAGGAAAACATTGAGCGTATGAATGCTAAATATAAACTTCTTTGGAGATAAGGGTAGAAAACATGTTGTGTTTGCACTGGAGATCTTGTTTGGTTACATTTGCGTAAGGATAGATTTCTGATTTGCATAAATCAAAGCTAATACCACGTGCTGCTGGTCCCTTTAAGGTGTTGGAGAAAGTAAATGATAATGCATATAAACTTGAGCTGCTGCAGATTTTGGGGTTAGTCCACTTTTAACATTGCAGATTTGAAGCCATATTTGGGTGAGGAAGATGAACTTCCGTCGAGGGCGACTTCATTTCAAGAAGGGAGGATGATGAGGACATCAATACCATTGTTACACCCACAGCCCCTCTTTGCTATACATCTTGGACCAATTACTAGAGCTCATGCATCAACTAAATTACCGGTACTTTCGTTTCTTGGTAATGATTCTAATGTTCATGAGAATATGATCTGCCTAAATTGGATACATTTGTTTTGCTTACAAATGAAGGGCCTAGCTTGGAGAAGGATGAACATTGGAGCAAGAACAAGCATGGAGATGATGGCATGCGCAAGGGGACAGAATAGAGTTACAAGTGATGATTTCAGGACTTTGAAGCCACCATAATGAGTGCATGAAGCCTTGGACGAAATATACAAGATGCCACTTCATAAATTTCGTCGGAGGCTATTCTAGGTCTGCGTCACCTTATTATTGGGCTAGGCCCATGTAATTTCGAAATACATTAGTATAGGCTATTTTTAGAGTCCGTATGTGTGGGAAACAAGAGATAGGGTTAGTTTGGACCCCTCCACCAAGGGCCACGAAATTCTCCCCTCTTCCTCCATATATACAGCCCTTAGGGCACCCTTTAGACTTTGGATTTTGTTTAGATCAAAAGTTAGCCATAGCTGCAACCGGCGTGCCGTTTGTGTTCAGCGACCGGACAAAGCGTCCAGAGACCCCACCTTGATCAATAAAGCTTTCATCTTATATTGCAATATCTAGATTGCAATCTCAGTTTCTTGCTTGTTCTTCGTTTGCTCGCGAAATAGACCCTCGTGGTCGGGTTGATCGTGCTCGGCGTGATCAATAACCTCTCGGAGTTGGTTTAGCGATTGCTAAAGCGCGGCGTCCACGCTGCCTTCGTGGTCGGATCGTCAAAGTCGACTTCCACCAAGCGAAATCCACCATCTCATCGAAGGCGGGACACCTTTGCCTCTATCACGCATGGGAGATCAAGGCCCTCATCAAGTCCTGGCGATCTTCCTCATCTTGAGAAGGCGCTCAAGAGCACATCCTTCGAGCTACCACCTCGGCAAGATCACGCCGGCATCAACACCATCAACAACAAGAGCGTGAAGGTCGAGAGCTCAACACCAACAACCGCTCAGCGACTTCACCATCTCCTTGGCATCTTCACCAGCGACTTCAAGGCATCTTAAGCCTACGGACATATGGCATCTTCGCCAACAAGAACCTCAAGACTACACTCAGAGAAGCTACCCAAGCTCAAGTCCGCGACTTCCACGAGCTACTCGACCTCGACGCCGACCACAAGATTCCTTTCTATGGGACTCAAGAACCCAAGGAGTACCTCGAGTGGGGCGTTTGATGGGCGACTACCTCAAGCTACATCAAGTTCCTCGCGAAGATCAAGTGAAGTGCGCCACAAGAAACTTCCACGACTACGCATTTGCATGGTGGCTTCACACACCTTGAGTACTACGACATGAGTTGGGCCAAGGCGAAGAAAGCTTTGCGGCGAGTTTGTGCCTCCAACCTACGGAACAACCGACACCAATTGGAGAACACCACCCAGGATCCAAGTCCATCGACAAGTACTTCAAGGAGATGATGATTGCCTTCTGACGAGTCGGAGTGGGCGACCCCATTTCGATGAAGTTCCACTTCATGATGGGATTACTGCGACATCTCCAAGATCATCTTCCTCGAGAACTACAAGTCCATCGGCGACCACTACATTGGTGCTCTCAAGGCGGAACAAGAACTCATGAAGGCCAAGGCTTCTCCACCCCAAGCAAACTTGCGGCGACCAAGCTCTCGACAACCATGAGGCTAGTACCACCATGATGTCCAAGACCGACAAGCTCAAGGCGATGCTCCAAATATTGACTTCTTTGCCATCCCTCTTTGTGGCATTGATGGTGCCGAGTCTCGCCGACTCTTTTCAAGGCGGTGCGTGATAGAAGCGGAGGTGTCCGTCTTTCGATGAGATGGTGGATTCGCTTTGGTGGAAGTCGACTTTGACGATCCGACTACTGGCGTGTGAGGGCGTCGGCATATATGTCGCTAAACCAACTCAGGAGGTTATTGACCACGCGAACACGATCAACGACCACGAGGTCTATTTCCTGCGAGCAAGCGAAGAACAAGCAAGCTGAGATTGCAATCTGGATATTGCGAATATAAGATGAAAGCTTTATTGATCAAGGTGGGGTTACGTGGCGCCTTTATGCAGTCGTTGAACACAAGCGAAATGCAGTGAAGTTGCAGCTATGGCGAACTTTTGATCTAAACAAAACCCAAAGTCTAAAGGGTGCCCTAAGGGCTGTATATATGGAGGAAGAGGGGAGAATTTCGTGGCCCTTGGTGGAGGTCGAAACTAACCCTATCTCTTGTTTCCCACACATACGGACTCTAAAAATAGCCTATACTAATGTATTTCGAAATTACATGGGCCTGGCCCAATAATAAGGTGTGTGACACCTAGAATAGCCTCTGGACGAAATTTATGAAGTGGCATCTTGTATATTTCGTCCAAGGCTTCATGCACTCATTATGGTGGCTTCAAAGTCCGAAATCATCACTTGTAACTCCATTCTTGTCCCCCTTAGCATGCCATCATCTCCATGCTTGTTCTTGCTCCAATGTTCATCCTTCTCCAAGCTAGGCCCTTCATTTGTAAGCAAAACAAATGTATCCAATTTAAGCGACATCATATTCTCATGAACATTAGAATCATTACCAAAAGCGAAAGTACACAGTAATTTAGTTGGCGTCTTGTGACTCTAGTAATTAGTCCGGTATGTATAGCGGCGGGGCTGTGGGTGTAACAATGGTATTGATGTCCTCATCGGTGCGGCGATGAAATGCGACTATGGAGACCCTCAAGGACCAAGCTTTGGAGGCGGCGACAAGGTGGCGAGCAAGGATGATGCTTCCATCTTTGGGCGAGTGATGATGTGCCATCTTGGCCTTCATCTCTGGCGGCGGTGACGAGATGATCGAACACGGGAATTTCCCTTCGGTCATGGAGGAGAGTGATGATGTGCCATCTTGGCGTTCATCCACGGCGGCAACAGCGAAATGGTTGAGCATGGGATCTTCCTTTCGACCCGCGGCGTATGATGACTTGAGTGACTTGTGTCACCATATTGAGAGTGAGTGACTTCACCACTAGCCCCATATATGATGAGTTGCCACAATTCCCATGTGAGGAGAGCCATAACACCCACCACTTGGTGAGATGAGTGACTCCACCATCGTGAGTTTGAGTGCACCTATTTTGAGGGTGAGTGAACCACCACATAGAGAGTGAGATAGTTGATAGGTCTCGTGAGGCCATTTGCATTTCTAACAACTTGACCTCTACCTCTATTGTGTCTTCTCGTTTGGTGCAGGTCCCATTTATGATGGCGCCGATCCTCGGCGACTTCGTCCTCCCTTTGGACAAGGCGATGGCCATGGTGGATTATGATGCACCCCCACATGGTTCCATCAAGATGAAGATGACCACCATTTGGTCTTTCCCACCTCACCTACACCACTTGAGTGGAATGACAAAGGTAACAAAGGTGACGGTGATGCTATAGTCCCACTAGTGGACATTCTTAACATTGATTGCTTGCATGATGTTGATCCACCTATTGCCATGCTTCATGCTAGTATGATTTCCACATGCAATGATGTTCCCATTTATGATGAGTATGATGATTCTCTTGTGGAGTCTATTAGTAGTGATGCCATGTTACATAGGATTTCTTGTGACAATTCTTTAGGTCACATCATGTTTGATAATCCGTTTGACTTGTCATATGCTATGCATGAGATCCATCATATTTCTTATTTGCAATCTCTTCATAGTGACTATGCATATGCCATTAAAATAAACCCAATTTGCACATATGGCATAGATGACAAGCACATGGTTATTGGCATTTGTTTTTCTTGTGATGATATTGAATATGCTCCCTTTGCATCATTTATCTCATATGCCATGCCATGACCACCTAACCGGATATGCATTGTTTTGGAGGTTGTCCATTTTCTCCATATGATGTTTCGATATTGCTCATGAGAGGCCCCATAGTTTCCTCATACATGTTAGGGAATTTGATCCATCCCATTCATTGCATGATCCCCATACTTGTTTGCACCATATGCTACCGAAATAAACATACTATTGATGTGCCATATACTTTGATGCGGAGCATCCCACGTTCATCCCCATGTACACTCCGACTACTCTCCAAGCCCCAAGGATACATAAGATGAGACCTCGACTATGCGCCATTGGACACAAGGTGAATTCACTCCTCTTCGAACCGTCACTTTCCGCATATGAGACACGGCTACTACCACATGCATGGACCTTGCATACACTCAGCTACAACCAAGATGACCATGGAGAATCCAAGGACCAAGGCCAAGCATGGAAGAGGAGAAGGAAGAAGAAGAAAGGAGCAAGGCGGAGTTGCCGGATCATCGGGACACCAAGTGGATCATCCGGGTCAGCCGGATCATCCGGACCCTACCGGATCATCCGGGCAAAGCGCCGAAGACTCTGAAGCCCCTCGGCAGGCGGATCATCGAGCAGTCGCCGGATCATCCGGACCCCGACACCGGATCATCCGGGCCACCATCCGGATCATCCGGACCCACTTTGTGTCTTGTGACTTGGGCCGAGGCCCGTGTACCCCTTCGCCCCTCACTTACCCCTTCATGGCTTAGCACTATAAATAGACCTCCTCCTCCCCACCTTGAGGGTTAGCATTGGTTTAGCTCAGATTAGAGATAGAGCTACGCTCATCTATCGGATCTCCTCCTCGTGAGAGACCGCGGCCTCTTCAGAGAAGATCCTCTCGGATACAAGACCCCTTTATGGGAAGATCCCCTCGTGGATTCAAGGCCTCCTCTTGGAGATGAACGGTTCCGTTGTATCCTTACTTTTGTTGACCATGTATCTTGTGGATCTCTTATGTGTATGTTGATCTAGCACTTGTGTGATCGATTCCTTGTTGGTTGAGTGATTCTCTCTCGTTTTCCCCGTGTTTCCCCTTGTGCTTCCGCGTGTTCTTCGTGTTCCTCGTAGGATCCTCCAAGCGTGAAAGATCGGCGAATTAGGGTTCCACCCTACATCATATGGTATCATGAGCCACGTTGATCACGTTTTGGAGCCCCTCCACCGTTTTCTAGCCTTCTTTTGCTTGATTTCGTCCTAAAATCCGAAAATCCCCACCAAAAATAGCCCCAAAATTTTTTGTGATTTGTTGGTTTGATGAAGTTTTGTTGATTTTGATCCATGGATTTGCTTGGTTTCAAGTGGATCTAGCATCTCCCCAAGTTTCCCCACCTTCCATCCACGAAATCCATCAAATTTTGCCCCGAAAATCATCCATTTCCGCCCAAAATTCGTCCCAGAGCAAATCGGCGGGTTGACTTGGCGGATCATCCGGACCTTCTCCGGATCATCCGGACCAAGCCCGATCAGCTGGGCGCCCCGGACGTCTGCATAAATCATGCACCAGAAAAACAGAACCGTATTGCGAACCGGATCATCCGGATGTCCTCCGGATCATCCGGACATAGCCGGATGAGCTGGACCTCCTCCGGATGTCGGTTACCTTTGGCCGACACGGCTGAAATCTTGTTTTGTCCATAACTAATTCATCCGAACTCCGATTTTGGCGTTCTTTAGCTCGTTTTGAAGCTATTGACATCCCTATCCAACAAAATACCACCAACACCATTTGACACCATCAACTTTTCGGAATTTTGGCATCTTTGCCTAGGCCCTCCACCATATCATCCGCATTACCTCCACCGACTTCCATAACCTAACCCATTTTGTTCCCCATTGCATATGTGGTTGTTTTAGTAGTGACTTGAGTCTCCTAAGGTGTTTGGCTACTTAGGGACGGTTGCTTCTTCATCAACCACCACCACCACTTCGCATAGACATTCCCACCATACACTTGACAACCAAACTTAACCCAATTTTGTTTGAGCTTGTTTGAGTTGTAGCTTGTGTCTCCTAAGGTGTTTGACTACTTAGGGCGGCAACTTCAACTCCGACCGTGTATATCCATCATTCCACTTCGCATTTGCCTAGTGCAAAACCACCACCGCTTTTCGCTACCACCATTTTGACATTTGTCATTTGAGATTTTGAGTTTGCGGTCTTTCCGTTTCCTAAGGTGTTTGGCTAATTGGGGCGAGTCTCCATCTTCTTGGTATCTACACCAAGAACACCGCCACTCATCATCGCATAAGGGCGGTAACCTCGACGACACCTTTGTACATTCCTTGCAATTGCATTGTTAACCCCTAGCCCATTTTGCGTCACTTACCTATCGAGACTAGCCATTTGAGTATTGCCGCAGCGTTACTTGTGCACATTAGTGGTCCATACCATCCATTGCATACATACCATATCATCTTGGTATCATATCATCCATTGTGCCTCAAGTTTGTTCCGCATATACACAATTGCTATCTTAGTTTGTGCATTATGCAAATTGGCCATAGAAAAAAAGCTTTTAAGCAAAAGAGAGCAAAGAGCTCGTGAGCAAGTGCATAGCATCATACCCATTGCACATAAGATTGTCAAATCTACATCATATGATCTCATGCTTGAGAGAAACACCGGGAACCATACATACATAGCATACTTGGGATAGAAAGAATACCCATTTTGCATCTTATAGGTTGTGCACAAGTGTCGTATCCGCCTATTGAGCAATCGTGCTAGCGTCTCTCTTGAGTTGTGCAACATGAGCGTTTTGGTGGATTCCACATTTTGAGCTCATTCCTTGGTTGCACGACCCCATTTATCTATCCGTGTGTGTGTTTCCGTGTACCTTTCATTGCTATTGGTCTACTTGTTTAAGCTTGCGAATTTGTGAATCTCTTTCAACATTATTGACTCTTGCTAACATTTTGCATTAAATTTTTGTGCCACTATCCTCACGAGCTCCACTATAAGCTTTACTTGTGTAGGTGTGAGAACCGACAAGGATTGGTACCAATAGTGCTATTTCATTGTCCACATTTGAGTGAACTTCATTCATCTTCAACTTTGGTCGAAGGTACATTGGTATACGTTCTTCTCTTTCTCCCACTCATATTTGCTCGAGTCTTGTGATGGATAGGCAAGGCATTCCATCTCCGGTCTACGACAACAACGACGGCGTGAACAACTACATCTCCAAAGCGTCTATCTTGATCTACAACGACAAATACAAGGCGCACAATCAAGATTGCGAGGCGCGCCGAGAACATCTCCATCGACATTCGTCACTCTGAAGCAAGGAAAGGGACTACATCGACAAGAAGCTTGCCGCACATAAAGAGGAGCAAGATGCAAGGATGGAGGAGATTAGAGCCTTGATCAAATCTTCTTCCCTTCATCATCCTCAAGGCGGCGACGGTCAAGCCACAAGTCTTGGGCGAAAAAGATGCAAGTGCAAATCGTCCTCGTCCACATCTACATGGCGATCAACATCACGTTCATGATCATCACCGCCATGAAGAGCAAGTCACCCCAAGCATCATGTGCCGGCGACGACGACGACATCTACTACGAGCTCAAGCACAACAACGACATCATCATCATGAAGATGCTCCTGGCGCAAATGCACAAGTCCCAACAAGCCCTACTTCACGCCAAGTCCAAGCTTCAAGAGCACAAAAGAAGACCGCGAGGCGACCACCACCAAGGCGGCGCTACGGCTACACCATCCACTTTGGCATCTTAGCCAAGTGCTATCAAAACATCTTAAGCCTTTGGACGTCGGCATCTTCGCCTACTTCCCACGATGCGCCTACATCAACTTCATCAATTCCAAGCGATGACCTCTGGCGAGGTGACACTTCCATCTTGGAAGCCCCTCAAGGAAGATGGCCGAGCATGGGAAACTCCCTTCGGTCATGGAGGCGAGCTATGAGGTGCCATATCATATGGGCCTCCAACCAAAACGGTGACAAGAAGGTTGAGCATGGGACTATCCCTTCAACTAAAGGCGACGATCGGAGTTGAGCATGGAGACATTTGCACCTACATCCTCCGACACCCACATATGTCGAGATGCCCCAAGTGCCATGTGAGGAGAGCCACCACCACATGAGAGACATGGTGACTCCACCATATGTGACATTGAGAGCATTTCCTTTGAGAGGATGAGTGTGACCACCACTAGCCCCACACATGAGAGCATGCCACACATCCTATGTGAGGTTGGCGCCACTTGAGTGACCCCACCAACCATATGGTGAGAGCATCTTTGAGGGAGTGGTGAGCCACTACACTTAGTGAGTGAGGTAGTTGACCACGGCATGTGAGGCCACCATGATTTCTAACGACTTAACCTCTACTCCTAGTGTGTTTTCTTCTATGGTGCTAGGTCTCCTACATGACGACACGCCTACCATTGATGAGTCCATACCTCCTATGGAGCAGCGATGGCCATGACAGACGATGATGCACCCCACATGGTTCCATCAAGATGAAGATGACAATGAGGCGATCTTCAACACCTCACCTACAACACATGGCGACACTCCAAAGGTAACATAGGTGATGGTGCTTCTCTTGTCCCACTAGTGGACGCTCTTGATAATGATTGCTCCCATGATGATGACCCACCTATTACCATGCTTCATGCTAGTGAAACTTCTTCATGCCTTGACTTACCCATTTATGATGAATATGATGATGAGCATGTTGAGTTGCCTAGTTGTGATGCTATGCTTCATAGGATATCATGTGAAAATTCTATTGGTCACTTCATGTTTGACAACCCATTGAACTTGTCATATGCTATGAGTGAGATCTCCCATATTGCCTCATTTCAATCTCAACATAGTAACTATGCATGCCCCATTAAAATAAATCCCATTTGCACTTATGGCATAGATGGCGAGATGATGGTCATTGGCTTTTGTTTTTAATGTGATGATATTGCCATGCTTCCTTTACATGATTTGCATAATTCATCCAATATGTCATGCCATGATCACAATGTTCCAAATATGCATTGTTTTGGATGTTGTCAATATTCTCCACATGTTACTACTCTTGCTCATGAGGAGACCCCCATAGTTTCCTCATACATATTAGTAGATCTTGATGCATTTCATACTTTGCATGATTCCCATAATTGCTTGCACCATATGCATAACATGAATAACAATGCTCTAGATATTTCTCATGATGCATTACACAATTTGAGTCTCCATTATGCGATACATCATAACAAACCTCTCATGATGGATGACATGTTTCTATATCACGCATCTCATTTATTTGAGCGTTGGATATTTGGTGCTAACAAACACTGCATGCGTATGCATCATGATGGATGATGTGTACATCTACCACCACACACAATTTTCCCTCTGCCTTTGTTTTGTGTAGGTACTCATGTATACTCGTCGACCTCTCAATCCCAAGAGTTGATGAAACGAGCTCTTGGGAGCAATGATGACTTGGGATCCCGTGGACTATCCTTACCACCATTCCCTTCGCGCAAGGACTACTGCGCAACTCCTCTACTTGGCTCTCACTGCGGCTATGGGCAATTTACTACTTCTCACATTATGCTCATATTACCGTGTTCACTTTGCATACTATGCTTGCTTCTATGCCTTTGCCATGCAATTGTGACCCTTGCTTGCATTTACCCATGATTCACAATTATGCTACTCCTATGTGTATTTGCATGCTTGGTGGAGATCCTTGTTGCTTTTGCCACGTTTATCATGTGCCCCATGCTTTTGATGCTTGTTGTGTTGGGAGAGTCATGATGCCCCATTGCTACTTACATATGGTCTCTCGCCAATACATTGATGCTATTTTACTCATATCTTGCTTTCATGCTTGTGCTATGACATGTGAATTACTCATGCCCACTATTTGCACACATGACATGCTTGCCATGATTCCTTCTAGTACGTTGCATCTTTGCACTACTAGCTTGCTTAACTTGATTGCTATGATTGCTTGCTATGTTGCATCACCCATGTTCCACTATTACTTGCTTTCTTGGGTTGATGACATAGATGTTGATGCCTCTCACTTGATTTGTCAGGGTCATTGTCTCTTGTCTCCATTAGTTGCATCTCTCATATCACCTTGTATTGAGTGCCAACTTGATATGCTTATTGATCTTGGAGACTTGGACACTCTACTTGTGATGCATGCTGTTTGATTGAGCCTATTGCACTTGGTTGTTCTTGCATCATATGCCTCCATACTATGAAACGCTCCTTGCACTTTCTTATGATGAGCATGATGCATACACTTGTTGGGTATCTTACCACTCGAATGATAGGTTTTGCATTTCCGCTAACCTCATTTGTTTTTCAGTGTTTGTCATGTTCTTTCATTTTGGAGGTTTCACAAGGCGATGCCGTTATCGACATATTGGTTATGTGAAGGCATACATGATTTGCGACACCAACATTTTCGACATTCTCATAAGGTGAACTCCTTCTCTTTGAGCAATCCTCAAATATGCATATTGGATGGGTCACTCTTTCATTGTTGTTTCCTTCTTGTTGTCTACATGATACATCTCGTGATCGGAGGCGACATTGGAGATTGGCTACATGGACCTTCACATTAGGGCGCTCACACTTATTGGATGCACCTTCGGGAATTCCACTCATACCTCGACAATGAGCTTTGGTACACCAACACCTCCATATTTGTTGATTGTGCTCATACATGTCATGCTCGATGGACATATCATACTCACCACAAGTTTGCACCCCATGCATGGATTGACTCACATTGTGCTTGCCTTGTTGCATCTATCTCCATGTCATCCATGATATATGAGCTTGCGCATTTCCTTAGCAAATTTGTTGTGATCTTCCTTGATGGCATATTCATACATCATGATCATATTGCCCACCATCAATTGCATGATAACATATACATATTGAGCATCCATTGCCATGTTCATGCTTTTGATGCACCATCCCATTATGACATCATTTTGCACAATGGTAGACTTTGTCGCTTTGTGCACCATGATAATATCCCATGAATTCTTTGCATATCGTTCTATATCATCTTCATAAGCTTCATCGCTTTATCATACACTATCCTAAGGGCGGACTCACGATTAATTAATGGACACTTTGTGTGCGCTAACCATTGTATTTCCAAGTGTACTTTGTGTTTGATCATTTTGCATGTACCACATCCGGAGACACCTTGGAGTACTTGGAGTCGCAATGCCTTCCCCTCGTCCCGCTACAAGTCCGTCCCGACACCCGTTTCCATGGTGATGAGGATCACGATCCGGTCGGATCTTTCCCAAGGGGGATATGATGCGGAGCATCCATGTTCATCCCCATGTACCTCCGACTACTCTCAAGCCCCAAGGATACATAAGATGAGACCTCGACTATCGCCATTGGACACAAGGTGAATTCACTCCTCTTGAACCGTCACTTTCCGCATATGAGACACGGCTACTACCTCATGCATGGACCTTGCATACACTCGGTACAACCAAGATGACCATGGAGAATCCAGGACCAAGGCCAAGCATGGAAGAGGAGAAGGAAGAAGAAGAAAGGAGCAAGGCTGGAGTTGCCGGATCATCCGGACACCCAGCCGGATCATCCGGGTCGGCCGGATCATCAGACCCTACCGGATCATCCGGGCAAAGGCGCCGAAGACTACTGAAGCCCCTCGGAAGCCGGATCATCCGGACGGTCGCCGGATCATCCGGACCCCGACACCGGATCATCCGGGCCACCATCGGATCATCCGGACCCCTTTGTGTCTTGTGACTTGGGCGAGGCCGTGTACCCCTCGCCCTCACTTACCCCTTCGTGGCTTAGCACTATAAATAGACCTCCTCCTCCCCACCTTGAGGGTTAGCGTTGGTTTAGCTCAGATTAGAGATAGAGCTACGCTCATCTATCGGATCTCCTCCTCGTGAGAGACCGCGGCCTCTTCGGAGAAGATCCTCTCGGATACAAGACCCCTTTATGGGAAGATCCCCTCGTGGATTCAAGGCCTCCTCTTGGAGATGAACGGTTCCGTTGTATCATTACTTTTGTTGACCATGTATCTTGTGGATCTCTTATGTGTATGTTGATCTAGCACTTGTGTGATCGATTCCTTGTTGGTTGAGTGATTTCTCTCGTTTTCCCGTGTTTCCCCTTGTGCTTCCTGCGTGTTCTTGTGTTCCCTCGTAGGATCCCCTCAAGCGTGAAAGATCGGCGAATTAGGGTTCCACCTACATCATACTTGCATTCTCAATTGGTGTCCCCATCGTGTCATACATAACAACTATTGTTTCATGATGGATGACATGTTCCTATACCATGCATCAAATTTCTTTGGCGATGCTTATCTTGTGCTAACTCACACGTGCACATACACATCATGATGGATGATGTGTACATTTACCACACACAATTTCTTTGGTTTGTGTCTCTTTTGTGTAGGTACCCATGAATACTTGTCAACCTCGCAATCCACGAGTTGACAAAGCGAGCTTTAGAAACAGCGATGAATTGGGATCACGTGGATTGTCTTTACCACCGTCCCCTTGGCGCAAGGACTACTGCGCAACTCCTCTACTTGGCTCTCCTGCGGCTATGGGCCATTTACCACTTCTCACATTATGCTCATTTTACCGTGTTCACTTTGCATGCTATGCTTGCTTCTATGCCTTTGCCATGCAATTGTGACCCTTGTTTGCATCTACCCATGATTCTCCATTATGATATTCCTATGTGTATTTGCATGCTTGGTGGAGATCCTTGTTGCTTTTGCCATGTTTATCATGTGCCCCATTCTATTGATGCTTGTTGTGTTGGGAGAGTCATGATGACCCATTGCTATTCACATATGGCCTCTCGCCAATACATTCATGATATTGTACTCATATCTTGCTTTCATGCTTGTGCTATGACTTGTGAATTATTCATGCCCACTATTTGCACCAATGAAATGTTTGCCATGATTACTCCTAGTATGTTGCATCTTCGCACTACTAGCTTGCTTGATTTGATAGCTATGAATGCTCGCTATATTGCATCACCCATGTTCCACTACTTGCTTTCTTGGGTTGATGACATATATGCTCATGCCTCTCACATGATATATCTTCATCATTGTCTCTTGTGTTATAAGTGCTCATCTCATGCGGTTGATGACAACCATCTATATGCTTTGCACATGATTCGTATTGCTTCTTGTCATATATCTCCATGTGTTGCCTCTCTCATGCTAGATGATTTGCCATGTATTGAGTGCAACAATGATTCTCTTCTTGTTCATGACATTGCCCCCATAGCATTCTCACACATGTTTGGAGATTTTGACACAATTCTTGTGAAGCATGCTTGTCTTACTTCTTTGCACCATATACCTAGTGCCATGAATATAGCCATTGTTGCATCATATTATTCATGCACTTGTGCTTCTAATGGCTATGTGCAAAAGATGAGAACCATCATGATGGATGATGTGTTTGTCTACCATCGCATACTTTCTTTGTTTTGTTTTGTGCATGTGTAGGATACTTGGACTTCGTGTCGACTTCCACTTCACGTGAGTTGACCATTCGAGCTCTTGAGGCGAGCCACCTTCTACCGACGATTCTACATTGCACTTGCTTGTGTCTCGACATTGTGAAGAATGCACAAGGACATGCTTTCAAGGTGATATCCTTCTCTTTGAGAACTCCCAAACCATGAGCATGGATATTGTGGATCATCCTACTTGTGTTGCTTGCCCCATGAGACTTATTGGTCATCTTGGACTACTTGATTGCGCACATGTTAGAGATCTTGCCTCGCCTTGCCATTTTAGCATTTCCTTGCTTCATGCTATATATGCCTTGTGTGTTGCATCAATTCTTGGATTACTTGCTCCTATCATATGTTTGGTTGCAACAATGTCAGCTCTTCACATATGCCATGTCCCATTGCTTGCCTCATGCTTGACTTGACTGCCTCACACATGATGAACAATTGCTCTTTATATTGTGTTGAGTGCCACACTATATTCACTACACCCTATGCACATTATGCTTGGATTGTCTTGCACTTGACCCATGTGTTTAGACATCTCATCTTATTTGGTGTTGTGAATGATTCCTATACCTACCATCGACCATTTGTCGAGCACTTTGTGCTAGCTTGCTATGACCTTGAGGTGGATGCTTATGCTCTTGTCACACATATTTGCATCTCTACCTCACCTTTACATGCTTGTCCCCATGATATCTTTGCTTGTGCTCAATTTATGTGCTTACATGCCATGTCACAATCCTTTGTCAAACCATATGCTATGCTTGATGACAACACTTGTTTGGTGAATCACCTCTTGAATGCTTGGTTTTGCACTAATGCTAACCACATTTGTTTTTCCAAGTGTTTGTTGTCCTTGCTCATTTTGAAGGAATCCCAAGATGGTGCGACATTGGAGAGTGCCCATTCGAGCTTGAAGATGGCGAGTACTTGTTGAGCGTCCAATTCTTCACGGCGAAAACATCTCTTTCCCATGGTGATTTGGTTTCGATCCAAGTCGGATCTTTTCAAGGGAGGGATGATGCGGAGCATCCTACGGTCATCACCATGTCAATAGTCCGTTCGGCAAGTGACACGTCGACCTCTACTTCTCATACATAAGGTGAATCTTCTCCTTTACGTGTTCACTTGACCCCTTTGAGGATGGTATACTACTTGACACTCCACTCGTGTGCATGCATAGGTATTGCCGGACTTCACGCCTGACGAGGAGGTCTGGCGCCAAAACGCCTACACCGTCATGAGAAGCATGGAAGCGAGCGGAAGAAGAAGGACCTGCCCAGTCGAGAAAAAGGCGGTACTACCGCCCAAAGCAATGTACTACCGCCCAAAGCAAGCGGTACTACCGCTCAAGCGTACTACCGCCCATGAGTCGATACTACCGCCACCTTTGTCTTGTGACCAGCGGGCCTGGCCTTATATCCCTCTCCCACTTACCCCTTAGTGGCTTAGACTATAAATAGACCACCTCCACCTCCTTTCTAGGGTTAGCAAAGTGATAGCTCATTTGTATGTGAGCTTTGCTCCTACCTATCTCTACTCTTGAGAGAGAGAGACCACTACTCCATTGGAGGCCAAGACCTCCATCTAGGAGAAGATCCTGCGGGATATCATCAAGACCCCCTTGTGGGAAGATCCATCAAGGATATCATCAAGACCTCCTCTTGGAGATGAACCTTACCTTGTATCTTTCCCTTTCTTGTTCATGTACCTTGTGATCTTGTGTGTTTGATTGTCTAGTGGATGTGTGATTTGGACTTGTTTTTGAGTGTTTCCCCTTGTGATTCTTCTCCGTTCTTCCCCATGTTCATCGTGTTCTCCGTAGGATCCCCTCCAAACGTGAAAGATCGACGAATTAGGGTTCCACCCTACATCAATAATCATCAAGGTTTTACCAACACCCATGTCAAGGGTGCTGACAACACAACATACTACCATGATGAATAGCGATGGACGATGCAAATGCAAAGGAGGATAACACTTTCTCGATTTCACCTTAGCGAGGCCAAGGGACAAAATCGGATGATTGATGAGAGACATTTAGCACTCTGCTTCTAATGTTCTACTTGATGTACTAGCGTATCCCATTCATTGAAATGGTCTGGTATCTAGAACATCAAGTAAAGGTCGGAGTTCGGAAACACAAAAATCATAAGGCACAACTAGGGGTAAATCCTCGAAGTCCTTATGGGAGGTGGCCAACTTCTTCAATCAAGATACTACAATAATAGGTCTTAGGAGGGTGTGTTGGCCACGATATCCACTTTACGGTTACTGCATGAGACCGATATTATAGTTCTTGGGAAATGTTCCAACCATCATATCTGCCTGAGATTCAGATCTGGTTGGTGTCAGAATAATTCAGACTCATCGAGTCTAGAAAGTAAAATGAAAGTTTGGAACACAAATTGATGAGATGACGTTGCGAGAATCTCAGGGAATGAACTACGATAGCAAGCTCCAAAACATGAGCTGGTTCTGCTACAAACATGTGAAGACATTGTCCCAGACAAGCATGACCACATAGTAGTCTTACAACAAAACACTACCGAGTTCAGGTGGGAACCATCATTGCGGATAACGGAGTCCTTGATTAAGCCCGGGTTAGCTCTTAAATAGAAACTCCTTCTCCTTGAACAAATCAATCAGTGGCTTGGTGTGCTAGGGACACATATAGAGTGGAGGTAGCGAGCCTATCAAACCATAGCATACCGCACATGCATGGTGACTTGAGATGGTTCTAGAGGAAGCAACATTGACTTTCTAGAATTCTGGCGTGACAACTTGCATCAAATGCACATGAATTAGAGAGGTCACTTCTTTCATCGGACATATGCTCCATGGCGGTCATGAAGATAATGCTTATAGAAGTTTCCAATACTAGCCGGATGTTCAACACGAATCATAGAGGAGATAAGGATGTTGTCGATGGGCTCCACAACAATTCATCCAGGTTTCCATGAAGATGGAATTCCATAATTATGTGAACAGGTGATAGCATTGGTCAGATCCAAAAGATATAATGGTGTATGCTCGAGGGATCAACCACGAGTAAGACAACATTACGAATATTGTTGGTTCTAACTTGATTTGACGATGGCCCACACTCAAATCAAGGTTTTGATAAGATAATAGGTCCAACAACTGATCACAGGGACCAATCGATGAAGATATCATTGAGGGAGTCCTGGACTAGGGGGTGTCCGGACAGCCGGACTATCATCGTCCGCCGGACTCCAAGACTACGAAGATACAAGATTGAAGACTCCGTCCCGTGTCCGGATGGGACTGTCCTTGGCGTGGAAGGCAAGCTTGGCGATACGGATATGTAGATCTCCTACCATTGTAACCGACTCTGTGTAACCCTAGCCCTCTCTGGTGTCTATATAAACCGGAGGGTTTTAGTCCATAGGACACAACAACCATTACAACAATCATACCATAGGCTAGCTTCTAGGGTTTAGCCTCCTTGATCTCGTTGTAGATCCACTCTTGTACTACCCATATCACCAATATCAATCAAGCGGGGTAGGGTTTTACCTCCATCGAGAGGGCGAAACTAGGTAAAAACATCGTGTCCTTGTCTCCTGTTACCATCCGCCTAGACTCACGGTTTGGGACCCCCTACCGAGATCCGCGGTTTGACACCGACATTGGTGGTTTCATTGAGAGTTCCTCGTGCCGTCACCGATAGGCTCGATAGCTTCTTCAATCAACAACAACGCCGTCCGGTGAGACTTTTCTCCCGGACAGATCTTCGTATTCGGCGGCCGCGCTGCTGGGCTAATTCACTGGCCATCTGGAGCGGATCGAAAGCTCGCCTGGCGTCGGTCGATTTGGAAGCCTAAACTTCACGGCGGACATCGCGGAGACTTGATCCTCGATGGATCCGATCCGCGGACCGGCGTGCCGCCTTGTCGCGATGGGCACGATCTAGCTCTGCCGCCGGACAGCGCCTTGGAGGCCGCACATGAATCCGCTCCGACCCATAGTTCGGAGCCGATCGCGCAGATCGAGGACGAGTGGCTGGACACCGCCTCGGGAGCTGCAACATCCGCGGCGATGGAGCCAAACACTAACCTTGTCCCCTATAAAACTCGTGACTCCGAGGTGTCGGACTCCCTGCCGGACTCCGAACCTCCTGCGCCCCTGCCAATCGAATCCGATTGGGCGCCGATCATGGAGTTCACCGCTGCGGACATCTTCGGCTTTTCGCCCTTTGGCGACATCTTAAATCGCTAAAGCATCTCTCGCTATCCGGAGAGCCCTAGCGGATGATGGCGGGATGGTTGGGATGCGGACGACGAAGAAATTCAAAGCCCACCCACCACCCACTTTATAGCCCTTGTCGGCGATCTAACCGACATGCTAGACTATGACTCGAAGACATCGGCGGTATGGGCGGCGATCTGGGAGGCGAACAGAACCAAAGCCTACGAGGACCTTTGGAAGATCACCTCGTCATATGGCATATACATGGTGGACACCCCAAAAGATGGGGGCGGCGAAGAAGCGGCGAGGCAGATTCATAAAAAACACCCAAGCGCCCGGCGTCGGTGGTGCGCTCTAAATCCGCCCAGCAAGAATGGAGATTACAGCACGGGGATAATAACACCCAGAGAGTGCGAAGACAATCCCCTCTGCAAGATTCGGCGTAGGAGGATCGAAGCAAGCCCTCACAAGAGGCGGCGGGGCGAAGAGGTCGAGGATGATAATTAAATACCTCCCCTTGGAGCGAGGCAAGCCTCGGCGACGATGGTCGTCGTGCCGAAGATCCCGTCGAACAAGAGCGTTTCAAATGCGGGCTAATGGCCACGACAAATAGCCTAAAAAAAGCAGCAGCGACTTCAAGCTGATCAAGACCTGGCGGCCGACGGATGGACCGAGGTCCTCGCGGCGAAAGTATGAACTCGAATGCCACTCCAAGAGCTACCCAAAGCGCAAGTTGCTCCCCGATTAGAAGAGGAAGCATACATACCTTCATCGGCTGACACACAATCGACCGACCGACCACCCGTGGTCACGACGAAGAGCATCGGGCCTTCCATCAAGACCGTACCTCGGCATCGCTCGAAAAATCTGAAGCCCGCGAAAGCGCGCGGACTTGCGGGATATATTGGAGGATAAGGCAAGACAATCGAGATCTATCTATGGATCACGTGGGCGCCCCAAGACCCACGACGAATACCGTCGAGCGGATACAACAACTCGGCGGGCGAACACTGCGAACAGCGCTCCCTTGAGCTACGTCGTGATATTGCTCAATCTGAGGCGCCGCACACCGCTATGCTTCAGCGGCGAAGTAATGGATCATCAAATCCTGAAGGGTTTAAACCCGTAAACATTGAATCCTACGATGGCACGGCAGACCTGCGGTTTGGATCGAAGATTATCTCCTTCACATCCATATGGCCCGTGGCGACATCTCCACGCCATCAAATATCTCCCCTCAAGCTTAAAGGACCAGCTCGGCATTGGCTTAACAGCTGCCCGCGAGTCAATTGGGTGTTGGGAGGACACGGAAGCCGCATTCCTCGACAACTTCCGGGGCACATATGTGCGACCACCGGGCGCCGATGACCTAAGGCACATAATCCGGCAGCCGGATGAATCGGCCGAGCAATTACGGACACGGTTCTTAACAAAGAAAAATCAAATCGTCATTGTCCGGGATCGAGGCCCTCGCAACCTTCAAACATAACATCATGACGAGTGGCTGGCCCGGCACCTAGGGCGGGAAAAGCGAAATCCATGGCAGCCCTCACATCATTAATGACCGCTTACATGCGGGAGAAGATAGTAGCTAGCTTCGCAGCAACAACCTCGGCAAAAATGTTGGTAGTCCGGATACTAAGGACCACAATGGCGGTCGCGTCGAAGCAAAAATAAGCGTCGCGTTAACGGCGGCGACAAGGAGGATCTGGCGGTCAGCGCCGGATTCGAGGCTCTAAACCGGTCGTGGAAGAAGCCATTCAAAGAACCACTCGGGTCCGTCAATTTGGACCGAATACTCGACAGCTCATGCGGATACATGGCACCCGAAAACCGGTGATAGAGGCAAAGGTGTCCGTCTTTCGATGAGATGGTGGATTTCGCTTTGGTGGAGGTCGACTTTGGCGATCCGACTACGGCGTCTTGAGGGCGTCGCGCCTATAGCAATCGCTAAACCAACTCAGAGAGGTTATTGACCCACGCGGAACACGATCAACGACCACGAGGTCTATTTCTGCGAGCAAACTAAGAACAAGCAAGCTGAGATTGCAATCTGGATATTGCGAATATAAGATGAAAGCTTTATTGATCAAGGTGGGGTTACTGTGGCGCCTTTGTTTGGTCGTGGAACACAAAGGAAATCTGTGAAGTTGCAGCTATGGCGAACTTTTAATCTAAACAAAACCCAAGTCTAAGCGGTGCCCTAAGGGCTGTATATATGGAGGAAGAGGGGTGAATTTCGTGGCCCTTGGTGGAGGGTCGAAACTAACCCTTTCTCTTGTTCCCCACACATCGGACTCTAAAATAGCCTATACTAATGTATTTCGAAATTACATGGGCTGGCCCAATAATAAGGTGTGTGACACCTAGAATAGCCTCTGGACGAACTTTATGAAGTGGCATCTTGTATATTTCCTCCAAGGCTTCATGCACTCATTATGGTGGCTTCAAAGTCCTGAAATCATCACTTGTAACTCCATTCTTGTCCCCTTGCACATGCCATCAGCTACATGCTTGTTCTTGCTCCAATGTTCATCCTTCTCCAAGCTAGGCCCTTCATTTGTAAGCAAAACAAATGTATCCAATTTAAGCGACATCATATTCTCATGAACATTAGAATCATTACCAAGCGAAAGTACACGGTAATTTAGTTGGCGTCTTGTGAGCTCTAGTAATTGGTCCGGTATGTATAGCAGCAGGGCCTATGGGTGTAACAATGGTATTGATGTCCTCATCATCGATAGAAGCGAGGTGTCCGTCTTTCGATGAGATGGTGGATTTTGCTTTGGTGGAAGTCGACTTTGGCGATCCGACTCTGACGTGCGAGGGCGTCGCATATATGTCGCTAAACCAACTCCGAGAGGTTATTGACCCGCGAACACGATCAACGACCACGAGGTCTATTTCCTGCGAGCAAGCGAAGAACAAGCAAGCTGAGATTGCAATCTGGATATTGCGAATATAAGATGAAAGCTTTATTGATCAAGGTGGGGTTCCGTGGCGCCTTTATGCAGTCGTTGAACACAAGCGAAATCTGCGAAGTTGCAGCTATGGCGAACTTTTGATATAAACAAAACCCAAGTCTAAGCGGTGCCCTAAGGGCTGTATATATGGAGGAAGAGGGGTGAATTTCGTGGCCCTTGGTGGAGGGTCGAAACTAACCCTATCTCTTGTTTCCCCACACATACGGACTCTAAAATAGCCTATACTAATGTATTTCGAAATTACATGGGCTGGCCCAATAATAAGGTGTGCAGCACCTAGAATAGCCTATGGGCGAATATTATGAAGTGGCATCTTGTATATTTCGTCCAAGGCTTCATGCACTCCTTATGGTGGCTTCAAAGTCCTGAAATCATCACTTGTAACTCCGTTCTTGATCCCCTTAGCATGCCATCAACTCCATGTGTGTTCTTGCTCCAATGTTCATCCTTCTCCAAGCTAGGCCCTTCATTTGTAAGCAAAACAAATGTATCCAATTTAAGCGACATCATATTCTCATTAACATTAGAATCATTACCAAGAAGCGAAAGTACACAGTAATTTAGTTGGCGTCTTGTGACTCTAGTAATTGGTCCGATATGTATAGCGGCGGGGCTGTGGGTGTAACAATGGTATTGATGTCCTCATCATCATCCTCCCTTCTTGAAATGAAGTCGTCCTCGACGGAAGTTCATCTTCCTCACCAAATATGGCTTCAAATCTGCAATGTTAAAAGTGGGACTAACCCCAAAATCTGCGAGCAGCTCAAGTTTATATGCATTATCATTTACTTTCTCCAACACCTTAAAGGGACTAGCAGCACGTGGCATTAGCTTTGATTTGCGCAAATCGGAAATCTATCCTTACATAAATGTAACCAAATAAGATCTCGGTGCAAACACAACATGTTTTCTACCCTTATCTCCGACAAGTTTATATTTAGCATTCATCGCTCAATGTTTTCCTTAGTTAACTCATGCATTTTAAAATCAATTCAGCACGTTCTTTAGCATCAAAATTAACCTTCTCCGAAGATGGAAGAAGCGACAAATCAATAGGTGCACGAGGTAGGAAACCATACACAACTTCAAAGGGCACATCTTAGTAGTAGAATGCAATGAGCGATTATAAGCAAATTCAATATGAGGCAAGCATTCCTCCCACATTTTCTTATTTTTCTTTAGAACAGCCCTAAGCATAGTAGACAATGTTCTATTAACTACTTGGTTTGTCCATCAGTTGGGGGTGACAAGTAGTACTAAAAAGCAATTTAGTCCCCAACTTAGCCCATAAACATCTCCAAAAGTGGCTAAGAAATTTAGTATCACGATCGACACAATAGTATTTGGCACACCATGCAAGCGAATAATTTTACGAAAGAACAAATCAGCAACATTATGACATCATCGCTTTTATGACATGGTATAAAGTGTGCCATTTTAGAGAATCTATCCACGACAACAAATATGCTATCCCTCCTTCTTTGTTCTAGGTAAACCTAAGACAAAGTCCATAGATATATCCTCCCAAGGAACACTAGAGTGCAGGCAAAGGCATATATAAACCATGAGGATTGAGTCGTGACTTAGCTTTTTGACATGTAGTGCAGTGAGCAATAAAGCGCTCAACATCCGTCTCATCTTTGGCCAAAAGAAATGTGTAGCAAATCGTCCTCCGTCTTCTTCACGCCAAAGTGTCCCATTAGTCCTCCTCCATCGCCTCCTGCAACAACAAAAGGCGAGCGGAGCTAGCTGGAATGCATAGCTTGTTAGCACGGAACACAAATCCATCATTAACGACAAACTTGTTCCATGTTCTTCCTTCTTTACAATTCTGCAATACATCCTTAAAATCAGCATCATGCACATATTGATCTTTGATGGTCTCCAAACCAAATATTTTGAAGTCAAGTTGTGAAAGCATAGTATAGCGACGAGACAATGCATCAACAATAACATTTTCTTTACCCTTCTTGTGTTTAATGACATAAGGAAAGTCTCAATGAATTCAACCCATTTAGCATGTCTACGATTCAGTTTAGCTTGACTTTTAATATGTTTCAAAGATTCATGATCGAATGTATAACAAATTCTTTGGGCCATAAATAATGTTGCCATGTTTCTAAAGTCCGAACAAGAGCATACAATTCTTTATCATAAGTAGAATATTTCAGACTAGGCCCCTCAATTTTTGAGAAAAGTATGCAACAGGTTTGCCATCTTGTAATAACACACCTCTAATCCAATTCCACTAGCATCACATTCAATCTCAAAAGTCTTATTAAAATCGGGAAGTTGGAGTAAAGGGCATGTGTCAACTTAGCTTTCAATACCGTGAAGGCTTCTTCTGTGCGGTACCCCAAACAAAAGGCACATCCTTCTTTGTAAGCTCGTTGAGAGGTGCAGCAATGGTGCTGAAATCTCTCTCAAAGCGCCTATAGAAACCAGCGAGGCCAAGGAAACTCCTCATTTGATGGTATCCACTCATAAATCAACTTTGGAGAATATTGTAGAGCCACTCAGTTCATCAAGCATATCATCTAGCCTAGGAATAGGGTGACGATAACGAATAGTAATATTATTAATGCCTCTACAATCAACACACATACGTGACGTACCATCCTTTTTCGGCACTAGAATAATAGGAACAGCACAAGGACTAAGTGATGAGGACATCAATACCATTGTTACACCCACAGCCCCTGCTGCTATACATACTGGACCAATTACTAGAGCTCGCGCACGCCAACTAAATTACCAGGTACTTTCGTTTCTTGGTAATGATTCTAATGTAAATGAGAATATGATGCTGCCTAAATTGGATACATTTGTTTTGCTTACAAATGAAGGGCCTAGCTTGGAGAAGGATGAACATTGGAGCAAGAACACACATGGCGTTGATGGCATGCATAGGGATCAGAACGAAGTTACAAGTGATGATTTCAGGACTTTGAAGCCACCCTAAGGAGTGCATGAAGCCTTGGACGAAATATACAAGATGCCACTTCATAATATTCATCCATAGGCTATTCTAGGTCTTTGCGTCACCTTATAATTGGGCCAGGCCCATGTAATTTCGAAATACATTAGTATAGGCTATTTTTAGAGTCCGTATGTGTGGGGAAACAAGAGATAGGGTTAGTTTGGACCCCTCCACCAAGGGCCACGAAATTCACCCCTCTTCCTCCATATATACAGCCCTTAGGGCACCGTTTAGACTTGGGTTTTGTTTAGATCAAAAGTTCGCCATAGCTGCAACCAGCGTGCCGTTTGTGTTCAGCGACCGGACAAAGCGTCCAGAACCCCACCTTGATCAATAAAGCTTTCATCTTATATTCGCAATATCCAGTTGCAATCTCAGTTTCTTGCTTGTTCTTCGTTTGCTCGCGGAAGCAGACCCTCGTGGTCGAGTTGATCGTGCTCGGCGTGGTCAATAACCTCTCGGAGTTGGTTTAGCGATTGCTAAGCGCGGCGTCCTCGCTGCGTTAAGTAGTCGGATCGTCAAAGTCGACTTCCACCAAGCGAAATCCACCATCTCATCGAAAGGCGGGACACCTTTGCCTCTATCACTAAGGGATTGGCGTATATAACCTTTGTCGAGCAGCTCTGTACTTGGCGCATAATCTCCTTCGTCTCCTCTAGATTGAGTGCGGTATGGTGCGGTTGGGTAATGATGCACGGGAATTAAGTCAATTTGATGCTCAATCCCTCGAATAGGTGGTAATCCGGTGGCACGTCTTGTGGAAAGGCGTCGTGAACACACGCAAAATGTTAGTGATGGCGAGGGGCAAAGAGGAAAACCGTCCTCGAATGAAAATAATGCCTCTTTGCACACAAAAGCATAGCAAATAGATTTGCTAAAATCTAGCTCATCAATATCAGATTTGGTGGCAAGTAAACATGCACTTTTCAATTTAATTTGAAGCAACGATAGATGGTTTATTATTAGGCTTCATGTGTTGCTCAAATTCTTTTGCCACAATCTGATTTTCACTCTTATTTTCTCTGTTTTGCTTTATTAGCTCTATTAATATCATCTTTCAAAATGGACTCGGGAGTCATAGGAAGCAAAGTAATATTTTTATCCTTATGAACAAGAGTATCTTGATTGTTTCTACCATGGTGTATAAATTTTTATCAAATTGCCATGGTCTACCAAGTAATAAGGAACATGCTTGCATAGGTACCACATCACAATCAACATAATCAACATATGTAGAGATACTAAAATGCACACGAGCGATGCGTGTTACCTTAACCTTGCATTGTTGTTGAACCATTGGATGTAGTAAGGATGTGGATGTGGTCTTGTGGTGAGAGATAGCTTCTCCACCATCTCCATGCTAGCCAAGTTGTTGCAGCTCCCTCCATCTATGATGGCCTTGAATAGAACGTTCCTTCACAACTCCTTTGTATGAAACAAATTATGCCTCTGATTTTGCTCAGCTTGTGTAACCTGCACACTCAAAACACGTTGAGCAACTAAACATTCATACTGTCGGCATCTTGGCAGCCATGTATTGTGTCTCATGATCGAATCATCTCCACCGTGTTCCTCATGTGTAATAATAGCCAAAGTCTCCTCATCATAGTCACTAGCAGACTCATACCCACCATCCTCGTAGCAATCATCACCGCTGAGATTTGCATTCTCTCATAAAATGTCCTCTTCCCTTACAACTGACGACAAATAATATCACTTGTGTGCCTGTTGGCGCCATGGAAGAAGAAGAACTCTGTGCAGGCCAGCGGTGTGCTCTTGGCGAGATAGTGGTGGTTGTGCACTGCTTTCTTGTATCACGGTTGGAGGTGGCACTGAAGGAGGTGATGGTGCGGTGGAAGTAGATGATGCACGTGGTGTCCATGATGAAGGTCGACTGCGAGAAAAGTTAGTGCGGCGCCAATGCATCGATCCTGCACTTCACGTTCGACTTTACAAGCAAGATAGAATAAGCAGTGATATTATTATAATCCTTATAGTCTAGAATGGTGCGAATCTCTCTATTTAATCCACCCGGAAAACATGCAAGCATAGCTTCATTCTCCTCAACAATACCACATCTAATCAAGCCGGTTTGTAATTCACGATAATATTCTTCTACAAAAAAATTCCTTGTCTTAAGCGCTGCAATTTTTGAAGTAATTCACGTTGATAATATGGTGGAACCCAGCGAGTCGCATAGCAGTTTTCAAAGCAGCCCAAGTAGGCTGGAGCAGGATATAATCTACAATGTTGGACCACCAAACACATGCAAAGCTAGTGAAAGCACAAACAGCAGCGAGGAACACGTCTCTCCTCGGGATATTGTAAACATGTAAATCGTTGTTCAGTTTCTAACTCCCAAGTAAGATATATATCGAGGAACATATCTACCCTCAAATGGTGGAATATTCAATTTCAGTTTAGGGAGATGGTCATGATCTCGTACTGAGGAGCCTAACATCGCCATTATTTGCATGTGGGCGACACTGGTGGTTGTGGTCTTTGGTGGTTGCTGCGTAGTTACGATGTTGATCAACCTCATCCTCGTAATCTCCCACATAATCATCCTCCTCGGTACCCGGCTGATGGCGATGGCGAGGAGCCAAAAAGCACCAACAGTAGTAGCGGCGGCACCGAATTTTGTCTGGCTCAATAGGAACACGCTGAGCTCGTCCATCTTGATTCGGAAGGGCGTGGTTGTTGTCGCTGCGAGGTGCGCTAGGTGCAGCCGGCGGTGGTTGTGGAAAAGCAGCGAGCAATTCATCAAACTTGCTATCAAGCTTTGTTTCAAGCGTCTTCTCAATGCCATCTATCTTCTCCATGGCCTCATCAAATCTGTTTAGCACATCTTGCACTGTCCAATCATCATTTCTTGAAACTTATCATGTAGCTGTTTGTTAATCGAGTTCTCCCAATCAGTCTCATCGACATGATCCTGCCATGGTTAGCGACAATAGAAACACACAAGAATATGATCCTCTGAGACTACTAGGAAGTGGTGGTGGTGGTGTGGTGGGCGGTCACAAATCCGTCAAGCAAATCTCAAATTCTTACAGTTCTTACCAAGCGGCGGTGATCGGCAACCGTTGTAGTCAAAACTCTCAAAGCTTGGATATAGCGATTACGGGGAGAATCAAGCATACGAGCGTAGATGTATGTGGAGCTGGGAAGGCTTATAATATGGTAGCAAAAAAAATTGACAATAATCAATTCGGATATGCAAAGTTGAATAAGCGCTCAGCAGCGGTCTTGTGCTGGTCCTAGGCTGAACCGTGCTAGAGGCGAGCCTAGAACACTAACAAAATCACGGCGCTGCTGCGTAAACAAGGGAAAAGCACACTCTGGATTTTTTTCGCTCCTCTTATTTTTTTTTGCTGCTCTTTTTTTGCGAAAAATCACTATAATGGCGAGTGTCTCAAAACTCTACCCAAGTCGGCCAGCGGGATGGGCACGAATTTTTCGACCAATTTTTTTTTTATTGCCGGGACCCAAAAGCTGAAGCGGGTCAAAAAACTTTCTATAATGGCGGTGGCTCAATCGCTTAGAAACACCTAAAGAGGATAGCGAAATTTTTTTTGCCCGTGCGTTTTGGAAAATTTTGGGCCTAAGCGGAGGTGGTTTCGGACTCTTTTTTGGAAACCAACCTCTTCTACGGACGGCAAAAGATTGCTGGAATCCGAAACCTACTCAGACAAGGAAACACGAATCGGAAAACTAGATGGATGCCGAAAACAAACCTGATATGCAAGGGACTCAGATTGGTGGTGGATATATGGTGGTCGATGGCAGCGGTTGTGATATATGGAAGCGGTGGTGGTATATGGATACGGATTCGAAGCGGTGGCGGAGAAGCGGTTGTGGTATATGGATACGGATTGAGCGGTGGCGAGATAAGCGGTGGTGGTAGATGGTAGGCGATGATAATGGTGCGGCGGCGTGACAACTTATGACGAACTTCGAAACTCTAAAGACTAGACTCTAAGACCAGCAACTAGACACGGCGATGCAACATAAATTCAACAATGCAAATCTGAAAAAGATTATGCAAAGGCTCGGACTGGTTGGGATAGGATGAACTAACCCTAATTTTTTGTGGCTTTTCGTGGACTATAGGTATGAAGACAGACTCGATCTAAACTACGAAAAGCTGTAAAATCTCACGAGCGACACGGAAATCGATACCACTTGATAGAGGCAAAGGTGTCCGTCTTTCGATGAGATGGTGGATTTCGCTTTGGTGGAAGTCGACTTTGGCGATCCGACTACTGACGTCGAGGGCGTCGCGCATATAGCAATCGCTAAACCAACTCCGAGAGGTTATTGACCACGCGAGAGCACGATCGGCGACCACGAGGTCTATTTCCTGACAAGCGAAGAACAAGCAAGAAACTGAGATTGCAATCTGGATATTGCAAATATAAGATGAAAGCTTTATTGATCAAGGTGGGGTTACTGTGGCGCCTTTATGCAGTCGTGGAACACAAAGGAAATGTGAAGTTGCATCTAAACAAAACCCAAGTCTAAGCGGTGCCCTAAGGGCTGTATATATGGAGGAAGAGGGGTGAATTTCGTGGCCCTTGGTGGGGGTCGAAACTAACCCTATCTCTTGTTTCCCCCACATACGGACTCTAAAAATAGCATATACTAATGTATTTCGAAATTACATGGGCCTGGCCCAATAATAAGGTCACGCAGCACCTAGAATAGCCTCTGGACGAACTTTATGAAGTGGCATCTTGTATATTTCGTCCAAGGCTTCATGCACTCATTATGGTGGCTTCAAAGTCCTGAAATCATCACTTGTAACTCCATACTTGTCCCCCTTGCGCATGCCATCAGCTCCGTGCTTGTTCTTGCTCCAATGTTCATCCTTCTCCAAGCTAGGCCCTTCATTTGTAAGCAAAACAAATGTATCCAATTTAGGCAGCATCATATTCTCATTAACATTAGAATCATTACCAAGAAGCGAAAGTACACTGGTAATTTAGTTGGCGTCTTGTGAGCTCTAGTAATTGGTCCGATGATGAGGACATGACTACCTTGGATAAGACCAAAAATATTGCATACATGCATATTTGTCGGGTGATTTCTAGTGCAAACTATTCAATAATATATTTATGTTATCGAACAAAATACTTCACATACTTTTGTGTTTTGTCTAATTGCAGGTGTATGGGACATTTGTACAATCCACATATGAAGATAAGGGAAAAGGAGAAGTTTAGGTGCTGTTCACAAAGTCTTCTCACGTCACTTTTGGGCCAAGAGAAGATAGAGTCCAAGTCTCTCACGTTCTGGATTCAGATTCGGACTGCACAGACATACCTGACTCAAAACGTCAACAACTTTTCATACGGACTCGAATTGGGTGATTCTTTTTTGTTGGAAAGTAGATTTCATGCTCTTTCCAGCACAGTTGGAATCACCTTAAAAGCCGTCCGGAGCGTTGAGTTGTGGACGAAACAATCTGACGCTGCACCAGAATCTGAGTCAAACTACAAGTCCAAAGGTGTTACGTCACCTCCACTTGGGCCCATTGGCCTTGTACGACCTAGGGTTAGTTTTAGGCTGCCTTGGGACGTTCTCCCATCTCCTTGGCCGTCACCTTGCTCCTATATAAGTAGATCCATCTAGTAGCTTTTTGCTTGGGATTTGTTTAGTTAAAGTTAGCCATTGCAACCGTACTTGCCGTTTGTGTCCAACGACCAGACCAAGACCGCTTACGGATCCCCACCTTTATCAATACTTCATACATACTCGCAATATTCAGATTGCTTTTATCATATTCTTGCTTGTTCTTGATTGCTTGCAGGAATAGACCTTCGTGGTCAGGTTGATTGTGCTCGGCGTGGTCAATAACCTCTCGGAGTTGGTTTAGCGATTACTAAGGCATAGCGTTGTGCGCGTTTGTAGTCGGATCGTCAAAGTCGTCTCCACCAAATCGATAGTTATCATCTCATCGAAGATCGGGACACCCGCCTCTATCAAGTGGTATCAGTTTTCAGGTTGCTCGGTGAGATTTTACAGTTTTCATAGTTTAATCGCATCATCATTCATACCTACAGTCCATGAAAAAGCCACAAAAAGTTAGATCTGTTCATCCTTTATCCAAGCGATCGAGCCTTTGCAATTTTCTATTCATTGCTTGCATAGTTGAATTATCGGTTGCATCGTCGTGTCGGTTGCTGGTCTTAGTGTCTAGTTCCTTTAGAGTTTGAGTTCATTCACTTTAGTCACGCCACATTGCATCATTATCCCTTCCACATGTCCACCATCCCATCTATTAATTTCCATCACGTGCTACTGCGCTGTTCATTGTCATAATCATAGTTGTGGTCATTCACATCTTCGCTTTGATCAATCTGCATCTTATCTAGTTTGTCTTGGAAGAGGGAGAAAAAAAGAGAAAAAAGAGAAAAAGGAAAGAAAAAAAGAAAAAGAAAAAGAGAGAAGAAAAAGAAAAAAAGTGTGAGAAAAAAAAGAGAGAAGAAAAAAAAGGATCTATCTAGAATCAATCTCGTACCTGAATTCGGATTGGAATCTGTTTTGCGCACTGTTCAGTAAAACAGGTGTATCTTCCTCATACGAAGTCCGTTTTGGCTCCGTGAGTACTCAAATTGAAGCTAGCGACGAGCCGCATCTAAATAGTTGTAGAAGCTAGTTCAATAGTTGACACCTCAAAATCGGCTTCTAAATAGGTCGTTTTGCCCTCCGAAGTTCGTGAACACGGCTTGTTCCAATTTTCAGGCTAGTTTTAGAATTCTTTGACTCCTCATATCAACTCGGAATTGAGTGATTCTTTTTGCATTGGAAAGCTTGAGTTAGTAGCATTCTTTGAAAGAATTTATCAGAAAATTGGCTTAAACTTTTCAAGAGGAAAGTTGGAGAGAGAGTTGTTGTATGTCTTGCTTGGTAGTTGTTTTTCATCATTACCTTCACTACCGTTGTGATCTTCACTTATATCTTGCTGTCAAGAGCTACTTAGTATCCTTCATTGATGCTAGTTGTGCTACGCCGTGACCTCATTAGTGTTCTAGGCTCGCGTCTCTAGTCGGTCTAGCCTAGGACCAGCCTGATCTGCGGCGTTGGCGTTTATTCAACATTGCATCTTTGAATTGATTATTGCTAATCTTTTCTACCATATATAGCCAACCCAGCTCCACATATTTCTACACGTGTATCGTCGCTCCCAGCAATCGCTTTACACAATATTGGAGTTACTTGACACGCTGGTTGCGATCACCGCTGCCGCATGGTAAGAACTTGTAAGATATTGCTATTTGCTTTCTTGTGAGCACTTTACAACCACATCCTAGTAGTTCATAGGAATATTATTCTCGAATTTTGTTTCTTGTTTCTACTAATCATGACAGGTTTGGAGATAGAAGTTCTTGGATGACGAACACATGTTCACCATCACGAGTTGGGACAACACACACAAGCACATGGCGGAGTTAGCTCTTTACCGTCATTTGAGGTAGATTTAATCCTGCTATTTATCTAGCTTGGGAGCTTGAAGTAGAACAAGTTTTTAGTCAACATGTTTTTTGAACTTGGCGAGTCTGAGCTGCCACTAGAGCATTCTTGGTTTTGCTTACATTTGGTGGAGTGTGCATTGTAAGAAAAACATTGATAACCAACCCACAACTTGGAAAGATTTGAAAGATGTAATGAGAAAACAGTTTTCCCTCCTTACTATAAATCGTGAATTGCCATAAATTTGAACAATTTAAACAAGGCAATAACACTGTTCATACTTACTACCAAGAGTTCAAATCTTATATGCATCATTGTGACATAGAAGAATCGAGGATGATACAATGAATAGATTTTTGGTGGTTTGAACCATGATATTGAGCAAGATTTGATATATTCCTCGTTGCATTACGGTATGTATGTTAGTGCTTGTACCTTTGAGAGCGATTCTGAGGAGGATGCATTGGGTGACTACAACAACTACTATTCAGTTCATGCTCACCACCGTCGGTTGGTTCCTCCACCGTTGCACCTACTAGAAGCCCCACCTCGGATTGTGGTAGCGACATCATCTCAAGAGTATGGTGCATTGTCTCGTGTGTACCTACATCAGCTCGTCTTTGCGACAAGCTAATAGTAAAGGTATTGATGATATAACTTCACATGACAATGATGCATCCCTAGTTAACTTGAATGCATCATGTGTTGAGTTACACAGTGATTTGAGCACAACACCTATTTTAGAGAATCTTGATCTTTGTCATGAATCGTCATGTGATCAAACAACTGAAATACCAACAATTTTGAGTGCACCCATTGAATTAACTGTTGATGCAAAATAATCAATGTTTAATCATTTTGATATGACCTCTAATCTTGGTGATGATTACGTGTCGAATGACTCATTGCATGTTTGCTTATCTAAGCATGTTGTAGCATGTAAATTTGATTCAAATAAGGTTTATTCATCAATGTTGGGATGGTTTAATGATGAACATTGTCAAACTTTTGAAATAAATAAGAGCTTCACTTATATGTGCAAACTGAGTTGCAATATTTTCATGCCTTCTAGTTCTTGTGCTAATTTGTTGGCTTTAGATTTTATGAACTATGCAAGTTACTCATCTATTCATGTGTCATATATGCAAAAATCAAGGAAGTAAAATGGATGGCGTATACATATACAACATGTACACCTTGTCTCTTTTGTTAGCCACATTTCAGATTAAGCAACGCTTGAGGGCGGCTTTGTTTTCAAGAAGGGAGGATGATGAGGACATGACTACCTTGCATAAGACCAAAATATTGCATACATGCATATTTGTCGGTGATTTCTAGTGCAAACTATTCAATAATATATTTATGTTATCGAACAAAAATACTTCACATACTTTTGTGTTTTGTCTAATTGCAGGTGTATGGGACATTTGTACAATCCACATATGAAGATAAGGGAAAAGGAGAAGTTTAGGTGCTGTTCAAAAAGTCTTCTCACGTCACTTTTGGGCCAAGAGAAGATAGAGTCCAAGTCTCTCACGTTCGGATTCAGATTCGGACTGCACAGACATACCTGACTCAAAACGTCAACAACTTTTCATACGGACTCCGAATTGGGTGATTCTTTTTTTGTTGGAAAGTAGATTTCATGCTCTTTCCAGCACAGTTGGAATCACCTTAAAATCCGTCCGGAGCGTTGAGTTATGGACGAAACAATCTGACGCTGCACCAGAATCCGAGTCAAACTACAAGTCCAAAGGTGTTCGTCACCTCCACTTGGGCCCATTGGCCTTGTACGACCTAGGGTTAGTTTTAGGCTGCCTTGGGACGTTCTCCCACCTCCTTGGCCGTCACCCTTGCTCCTATATAAGTAGATCCATCTAGTAGCTTTTTGCTTGGGATTTGTTTAGTTAAAAGTTAGCCATTGCAACTTCACATGCCGTTTGTGTCCAACGACAGACCAAGACCGCTACGGATCCCCACCTTTATCAATACTTCATACATACTCGCAATATTTAGATTGCTTTTATCATATTCTTGCTTGTTCTTGATTGCTTGCAGGAATAGACCTTCGTGGTCGAGTTGATTGTGCTCGGCGTGGTGATAACCTCTCGGAGTTGGTTTAGCGATTACTAAGGCGCAGCGTTGTGCACGTTTGTAGTCGGATCGTCAAAATCGTCTCCACCAAATCGATAGTTATCATCTCATCGAAGATCGGGACACCCGCTTTGTATCATCCGAGTATGTATAGCGGCGGGGCCTATGGGTGTAACAATGGTATTGATGTCCTCATCACCAGCTAACCACACCAGCAGAGATTGTTGGGTATTTAAGCGAGCGAGCAAGTTAATTGCGAAAACAACGACAAGGGGCTGCAATGACGGCGAGAAGAGACCCGACCGCCCGAGCAGTAGAGGATAGAAGGTTTCCCCACAAGTGCGGACGGTAAATATGATATCGCAAGCCATATACCCAAGAGGGAAGAGCGTGCACTAAAGGGGCGTATATGCGATGGAGCGATCGCCCTAAGTTCAATCCATGGTCCTCTTGCCCGATCACTTTCGATCGAAGAGACCATCCGACCGATATCCGCCATGGCGGATTTGCGCGATGGTTTTAGACCCAATCATCGATGGATTTCACCTCATGAGAGTCGATGGGCGGCGGCGTAACTGAACACTGCTTTACCGGGATCGATTGCACAAGATGGGCATAGACCCGCAAGATTAAACCTACAAAACGACCTTCAAAGCGTCATACCGGTGTCGAGGCCAATTATGCAGGCTCGATCTGCTGAAGTGGTCTTGGATCCCGGATAATTTCGGGCGAGAGTTAATCTTGACATAGTCCCGTTCCATCAGCGGCTATCATGCTGCTGCTCGGACGAACCACGTTCGCCAAAGTTCAGCAGCGGTGCGCATTACGCATACCTCAAGCTCAAGATGCGGGCCCTCGTGGAGTCATCACGGTCAGCGAATCACGGGCGCTCCCTCGAGCGGAGGAACATCTGGCTGCTCTCGCGGCGAAATCTGAGCAGCCTTCTAAGGCAATTTTGAGTTAACGGCGGACACGGCCAAACACACCGAACAACATCAACCAAGACCACAGCGCGTTAGAAGCAGCGTAGCAATGCGGCCCAAACCCCAGCCCTCGCATGATTGCAAGACCAACCCTCCGCGTACATCATTACGCTCTGGAGATACCATGGGCCTAGGGGAGGGCACGACCACTGAGACCAGTGCGGCTCGACCACACCGAGGGCTCACAAGTGTGTCACTCTTTTTTTATTTTCCTTCTTTGTATACAGGACTCCGTTCACGGAGGCCACATGCAGCGGCGAACCGCCCGAACTCACGATTCAATGACCGGGGAGGGAAAAAGGCTGCGATGAACACTCAGGTGGTCTCAATTCGAGCATTAAATTTGATTATATACACCAGTCCGCAGCCCACCCCGGAGGAGACATATTTAATTAGTCAATCCCTTGCTTACCACACTATTTGTATCATTCCACACTCATAGCGAATTCCTTGAATAAATAATGCAGCACTTTTGCACTGTAATTGCATTACTTTACATATATATTCACTAATGACATCTTGCACCCGTATATTTTTAGTGCGGCCGAATACACGAGGGCTTATGTTCCCCGCATTATGGTGTGATAAGTCAGAACACTTTCACAAGTCGGCACCCGAACTTATAGCATTATATGAATCGGCTCGAATCATGTCTTGGGTCAATAGTTGGGTTTGCGGCTCCCGCGTTTTGGTACCTTACGTTCCGTTCAGCCGGCTAAGGTGGCCTGGGAGAACCACTGCGATTGCGCCCGGTTGAGCTGGGCGGCGCCTCGATCGAGAAAGCTAAAACTGTTGTCATGATAAGGCGAGACTAGTCGCTGTTCGAGAGGTCTTTTCGAGTCATAAAGACTTATGCGCTTCAAGCGAAGAACCGGATAATGTCCGGCCAAAGGCGTGGATAGCGCCCGAACTCGATCTTCGAATACTAGGGCTTCGCGAAATTTAAAATTATAGAATTCTATGGCTAAGTGAGAGTGTTCAAGCATTATAAGTCCGGTTGCCTTGTTCGTTGTGTTGGCGCCTCCTAGATGGACCCAAAAATGGGAACAAGAGTGCTCAAGTTTATCCGAACACCCAACCTTTGTTGGCTTGGGGCTTAAGCCGACGACTTGCCATCTCTCGGATTTTATAAGCGGCCGCCTGAAGGTAATATTTTAAATCAAACAAGCGTTGCTTAGCGCATATTAACAAAGTTTTCAGCATGCAGGATAATACATAGCGAGTCTACTCAATAATTACATCTACGGGGCACTCATCGCAATCTTGCGGACACCGTTAAGACGATCTTATAGTACATCTCGGGCGTACAATACTCCTTGCCCATTGGCGGCGCGTCGATGATAAGCCTCTCGCATCTAGCCTGCCCCAATGCACCTTTCTTGCGGGCAAGGGCCCGACGAGCACCTTCAATCTGGCGGGCAGCAGATGACCTCCACCGAGCGCGCATCCACCGGCCGCCCGCCGCAGGCGAAAGTAGCTCAGGCATGGCCCCTCCAGGCCACGGACCGGACTATGAGGCCCTTCATGGCACCTTTCGGCTACCTTGTGGAGCTCGACCA